>JAIUZE010001089.1:0-15357 GCA_022085475.1 Heliosperma pusillum | reverse complement strand
GCGCTCCTTGATCGGTGACGATCCCATTCAACGAAGTTACTTCCGTCATCCTTTAGGTCACACTTGTCCATGATGGATCTCAACCATGAGTCCTTACCCAAGGTTGCAACGTTTGATGATGTCGACATTATGCGAATATGGTAACTACAACAAAAAGAAATATATAAACATTCATTGTTAATTTACTTGAAAACATTTTAACAAGTTTAGCATTCATATAATGACCTCTCACTAAATTATATAAATGATTCCAAGACCCATCTTTAAATAAAAAATAGTCATCGCATGCTACTTTTATCTAGAAATGGTAAGTCATGACTTGACTAATTCTACAATTAGAATTCTTGGTTGACGGATTTCAACTAATCCAAATCTCCTAGTCCCAAGATAGCGCTTATCTCGTTAGTCCAATCCAATTTTAGCTTGTGATCGTATCACCCTACTGACCCGAGGTAAAAAGGGACCCACGAGCGTGGTAGCCCTAATGAACACGGGATTCATAGGTGTTACTAATTGGTAAGACTAATCTCAATTTTTTAAATATGTGAGAGATCTTGTCAATTTAGTTATTAACTCCCTATAAGTGAACTAAGTCGGTGAATTGTGAATAACGTGGAATTGACATAACGGTAAATATAATGCATGTGTGACGATTTTGGCTGAGCGGAAATAAAGCAAGCAACCAAGCAACAATAAAATACTAGTATGGCCACCTCGCTAATCATAATTAACTAGATAGTTACAAATTCGGAAACCAACTCCTTGGTCCCTTGCCTCTTCACTTGGAATACCTTCCAAAATGGCACCGTCTTGAGGGAGTCACCGGTCTTCATAAAAATAATTACAAATATACAAATATACAAATTCCTATTATACATTTATTCTATAAATTAAAATTATTAAATTATACAAACCGGCGATACGAGATCGCAATAAATTTACAACCAAACCGTTATTCCCTTACATTACGGGTAATAACGATAAAAATAACTAGGCCATACGAGTCAAACTTTGCATAAATTAATTAAATAAATGAACTTCATTCAGTCAAACATAAATAAAATAAATTGCTGCAAAATTTCATGCCAAAATCCGTCCAAAGTTCAATTCCAATGCTCATTTAGCCTCGGTTTTTCGGGATTTATTGATTTTTAACCATTCAAAATCACTATCAACTTTTAAATCTCATTTAAATTCAAACTAATTAACTAAACTGATTTATAACTCAAAATTAGTCACTACTAATTTTGTTGGTCATTAATTAGATCGATTTGATTTCATTTGCTAAATATTACGGTTTAATCATAACAATTATGAAATAAAACAAAAATAAAATATAAAAATCATAAAATTTGAAACAAAAAAATTTGTACATTCTGGAACAATTTTAGGAACTATAAAAATAAAAAACATTTGCTCAAAAAATTTAAATTAATTTTATGAACAAATAGCTTTGTATTTAATGGTTTTATCAAATAAAAACATTAGATATAGCAAAACAGTGAAACAAATTATTAAATTTCACCAAGAGTATCAACATCAGAATGTGAAATCTAAAAAAAATTTCAAGACCAGAAATGGACGTTTCAATTTGATGAACATTATAATCTCATATTATCGACTTTTATCGTATAAAAATCAATGAACATGCAATACATAAGTAAAAGTCACAAAATTTTACATACAATATGTAAGACATGCATGTGAGATCATATTAAAATTTCATGGCCAGAATCAACATGAAACTATTTTTAGTTAACTTTTAACACATAAAATGCATGTTAACTCGGTTTAAACGACAAAAATCAAAATAAATAGCAAATTAATCCCTAAAATCACGAAATTTGACCACAAACATTTTGAGGTTAGTAGGTATACATGCACCAAATATTTTCGTCAGAATCGTATTTTAACTCAAAATCTTTGATTTATTAGTTATCTTATAACTTTTATAAAAATGTCCAAAATGAACATGCATGCTACAAGCTAGCTCTGATACCACATGAAAGTCCATAGACCTTAATTAGACTCTTCAAGTTGCACCAAGATGAACCCAAATAATCTACCCTTATTATTAACTAGATAATAAGATAGATATTATACTACTAATATTATGACTATATTACTACACTAGTAATACTTAGTAAATATTAGTATTTGAGAGTTTTTAGAGAGAAGATGAGTTTTGAGAGAAGTAAGGAAAACAAGCATGATTGAACCAATAAAATCATCAACCATATTGCCCTTTTATAGGCAATATGGCCGGTCCATATGAGCATCACAAGGCTCTCATTTTGCTTATTTTAATCACATGCATTAGGGTGGAGTGTTGTAGTATAAGTGATGATTGTATTCTACTTGTTATGTCACTTTCAATTGGTAACTAAAGAGTGTAAACAAGAACAACAATAATCACCAAGTAACTACAATATAACCGGCCATTATGGCCTAGTTTAGTCCATATTGATTTTTGATATTTGTCTCACAAATACTTATTGATCATATGGTTAATTATCTTGTATAATTAAGTGTTAATTTGATCATATAACAATTATATGACTCAATTAAATAAATAATATGTACTTAAAATTTTAAGTAATATTTTACCATTATATCAATATATAATGGGTCCCACAATGCTTAGTTAATTTATTTTACAAGTCCTTGTAAATATAATTAACTAATTACCTCTATCTCAAAACCTCAACTAATTTAGTAATTTAACGATTAATTACTAAGTTAAATCTTATTTAATCGTATTAAAATAAGATATAAATTTATTTAGTCAATTATCGCATAATTGAAAAATAAGTTTAATCGAATTTGAGTTTTTAACTCAATTTCTAATAATTAACTCTCGTACATATCGAATATATGTAATGTACTAATTAACTGTATCGTATACAAATAATTAGTTACTATTTGGATTTCATCCTTTAGGTGTGACCGAAAGGGATCAGTTGATCACCGCCGTCATACGACCATAACGTCAAACTCTAGTCAGCCAACCGTTATTGATTTACGTTAATCAACTGACTAATCATATATATAGTCAATAGATATCCCAATTATATTCCTTAATAAGATTTATCATGTGGCGCACTATTGTGGAGGACACCTGCTCCAACACGTCTATGGGTGAATCCTCAAGTCCAACGCTCGCTAGCTCACACCCGAACCCAAAAACAAGAAAAGATCTAGCCAAGCAACCTGTTCATTCATGAAACATGAACGCCACAGTCAGTGGGGAGTAACTCCGGGTTCTCCCAGTCATATCACAAGTAAACATACATAAACGGTAATAAACATGTAGAAGCATACATATATATATATATATATATATGAATTACGAGAAGTACAAATAAGCATTTCAATATATCAAGATATAGGTGCATGAAGTACAAAACTGTAAGCATCAGATTATAGACAAACTCGGGGAAGACACCCTTAGGCAACTATATACTTACTAGGGCTTACATCTCACCGTTAGTGGCATATACTTGATAAGATAGAGACTCGACATACAAACCACGCCAAGTCATCCATCGGTCACAAAAAGTCAACATATAGGCATCCATCCAAACATACGATTATGGTAACATATTCTCTCACGGTTAATAACAGGCACTAGCACCATGTACATAGCAAGTATGATTGAAACACGTCCACTGGATAAAAATTTCCCTGAACCATACATGATAAACGTTTCGTATATGAAAGACTCATTTCCTCCCGGTAGGAGGACGATAATAATACGGTCCTAGACTAAACCTGGCCAGACTCTCGGAATAAAGGTGTTCCGATTCGACATGCGATAAACATTTCGCATCCAAGACTCGGTCAAACACAGAAGCCGAGTACCCCAAATTCGGTCAAACTACTCGAAAGAGGCAGAAAGAACATAAGAATCATAATCAAGCGGTACGCTACATGCAATGACACCACCTTGCAAAGATACGACATTTGACGGCTTGGTATTATTGTTTTGACATGAAAAAGAAAGAAAAAAATGATGGAAATGAATTGGAAAAAAAGATGAGGAAAAAAAAAAAAAAAAAAAGAGAACAAAAAATAAAAGAGAAAAAAAATGAAAGAGCATGAAATGAAAAACAAGAGAAGCATGCTTTGTACTTTGTAAAAAAAAAGATGGTATAAGAACCTCTCATGTCTTAATTCCATATTTTGGAGAGTCTTCTTGAGATTTGTATTGGAATTTTTGGATTAGCTTTGGTATTGAGCATCGTTGCATATGGTTGTTGCTAGCTTGACTTAGCTCCACATACCATAAATCATTTGCTCCCCTTTCTTACCCTTTTCTTATTAGCCATCTTCTTACCCTTAGCATACTTTTAATGATTGCATTTAAATTGTTTTGCTTGTAGTCTTGAAATCCTTACCATATTAGATTGCGGCACATTCTCATGAGTCGAGAATAGATGAGAATTTTCACGGAGAAAAAAATGTCCTTTCACTTACAAATGAGTTTGAGTGCATCGTGAGAGTTCATTAGTCAAAAGATCATGCAAGAGCTTAAAGGTTCGTTCAAAGTTTTTCATACTACGCCGTCATGTAAATCTCATCCACATTTTTGCATTATTCATTTGCCCATATTGTTTCTGGTTTTGAATCATTACGCTTAGCTTGACTTAGGATGCAATTGATGGGATATGGTTTATTTCTTAGGGACAAGTAAGAGTTTAGCATGGGGGAGTTTGATATGTCTAGTTTTTATATGATTTTACTCCCTACTTTAGCTCAATTTGACACGATTATTATACTTTAATTAGTACATTTGTGAGCTAATTGCGTTTTTGAGGTGTATGCTTGTATTTTGTCACGTTTTGTAGGAATGAAGCACTTGAATGTTTTTTTCCCATCATTTTAAGCAAACACCAAGAACACTAAGCTAGTGTAAGCAAGTTAGATCATGATAGGATATTGTGGGAATAAGAAGTCCAAGAATTTTGAAATGGGTTGATGCATAAAATGAAGTCACAAAGGAAGCCCAAGATTTGGAGGCTCACAAACTCAACATAGGAAGCTCAACTTTGGATACTCATAGTGCTTAATGGCATGTTTAGCCAGAGATTAAAAACGAGTTAAGAAAAAGTTTTGGATTCCTCATGCATTTAACCGAGGCCTTTAAGCGAATTTATCCGGATACCCACGACCCAGATCGGGGTTGCCTATCCCCGATCGAGGTTTGACTCCCCTAGATTGTTTACGTTATGCTTCTTTTTTATTATAAAAAGGAGCCTTAATTCGTCATTAGGGGATCATCTTTTACACATTCTTCTCACATACTTAATAATATTCTCCCTACATTTTCCTTTGTTTAAGCACACAAGTTTCTCTCTTAGTTTTCATAGTTAGTTTCAATATTGTTAAACATTTGGTTCTTACCTTTGCTCAAGTATTTGGTTACAATTCAATACAATCTTTCCTTAACCATTTGGTTCTAGTATTCTTGTTACAAGTCCCTTTGTTGCGGTAATTTAGATCCTTGTTCATTTCATTATTGTACTTTTCATTATTCACATTATTATCATTAGCATTGTTTTATTGGTTTAGAATTTACATTTCACTAGTGTTAGTTATCATTTAGCACTTTTATAAATTTTCCTATTTAATTTAACCATGTTTACCACGTTTGTCATTTCATACACCATTGTTAGTTTTATTCTAAATATGAGTGGGTAATATTGTAACATCCATGTCTTTCCCTCGCATATTAAGGAATGATGTTATAAACTTGTTGCTCCGAGAGGGATGTTTTAACTTCGTGGACAAAGTTTGTTTTAATGAGGCTAGATTATAATACCCGTAAAATTCATCAATAGTGATAAAAAGAGAAATTAAAAAAATTAAGCGTAATCGAATTTAGCAATAAAGGATTTAAAAAGACTAAAATCAATAGAGATAAAATGGAAAATCTAGTATTGACATAATTATCGCTTCGTTGGGAATATGTTCCGAGTTTGAGGTAAGTAATTATATAATAAAATATTAATGTGAAACATTATAAATATATATCTATAATAAAATCCGTACATAATAAAATAAGGTAGAACGAATAGAATCTTGGTGTCGGTAATTTGTAAAACCGTGTAACATTTTGGGCGCGTACTAGAATTGTCGTTCAAGTAAAATTCCCGACTCTAAAACCCGTCATCTAGTGAATTATAATCTGAAATATAGGCATCTAGAACCCTTCTCAAGCTTGTCCAACATTACATTAAGTTGTTGTCTAGAATGGGAGACAATACTTAAGAGGATGCTTGAAAAATTAAAAGCATTGTCTCCTTTTTTTTCTCCTCCATCAACTTCACACCACCTATTCTCCTAACCCTTATCCTAACACTCCACAACCAGATCTGAAACCTCACTCTTACACACACAAATGAGAGAGAGAGAGAGAGAGAAAAATTAGACGGAGAAAGAAATAAAACAAGAAAAGAAGAGGAGGAAGAAGAAGGAGCATTATAGGTGGAAGATCTTGCCTAGCTTATGTTCTTCACCATGTAAGGAACATCCAAAAACCATTTTATTTCTGTTTCAATATCTTCACAACACATATTCATATGTTCTTAAACTATAAATTTCAACAAACAAGTCTTCATTCATGCATGTATAGATCTAAGCAAGTAACAAGATCTAAGCAAGTAACAACCATTAAAATGTCAAAATCTGTAGGTTTATTATGAACAGAATATAAATCGGACTTAAACTCGTATTTTAATGTAATATATGTTTTACCTTATGATGTTATTAAAATACTCACAAAATTTCGTAGTCATTTCATGCCCCATTTGAAAATGAAAAATAGATTAGTAAAACCAGTTTCTGGGTAACTCGGGATTGCATGTCTTACTTAATGTGTTCTAAAAGTATATCTATTGAGCGAGTTAATGTCTTAAATTTTAACATGGTAATATAATTTGAGTTTAAAGCATATTAGGCATTGGAATCTACTTATTTCATCTCTTTAAGAAGGAGTTATGCACTGATCTTTCGATGACTCGAAAACCGACATATTATGGAAAAACGTGATTTTGGATATCTTAAACTCAGTTTTAGACTTCTGCCTATATATAACTAAAGTTAGTAGACTCATAACGGAATCTATAAAAACTGACATCGCTTTAAAATATGATATTTTTAATTTATTATTAAGTTTACAATTACCTTTATAATCTGGAAAAAAACAAGATAGATGAGTGTAATAGTTTTACTAGTAAAAATTTGTCATCCTCATAAAAGGCTTTTGAAACTATAATTATTAACATTTTAGCACCCCATATTTTAATATGTTAAATTTTTAGGAAAGTAGAGCATTTTAGACTTTTGAATCATGGCATTACGATTTGTTAAAAGCATTTTTCACCCAAAAACATATTAAGACTCATTTTTGAACAGATTTGTAAATTGTAAATTCGTACAACGTAGAGGCCTTTTTAGTCTTTCACTCATATATATTAAAGTTATTGAACATATTTAAGAATTCAACCTCACTGACCTCATATCAAAATAATTAGTAACAAGGGAGATATGACAGTTTAAAGTTACTGCTTCCTGACTGTAAAATCGTGGAGACTAGTTAAGTTCTGATAACTTGTATATTCTTATTGCATGTATGCTTAATGACTAACCCAAACAATAAAAAGTTGATAAATCATTCATAAACATTATGGTTGTGACAACCCTCGCGAATGCGGAAATAAAACATACAAGCATGTGAATTATATAGCGGAAATATGAAGTTTTTAAAACTTTTATACATGCAAGAAGAAGTATACGAGGAGTGTCAAATATTACAAACTAAAGTATGAAATACAACAAAGAGACGAAGTCTCTCAAAATGTTATCAATATCAAAGTGATTAGCAAACTAGCTAATAAACGTCTAGAGTTGTTTCATCCAGGGACAACGCCCGCTAGCTCACACCTGAACCCAAAATACTACAAGCAAAAAGCCATCCAATCAAGTAACCTATTCATCCATGAAAAACATGAACGCCACAGTCAGTGGGGAGTAACTCCGGGTTCTCCCAGCCATATCACATCAAACGTACATAAAAGGAAATACAAAAGTAGAAGCATGCATATATAGATATACATGTGAAATACGATAAGGATAGATAGGCAATTCAATATATAATGATAAGAGCATATGGAATACAAATCCGAATCCATCATGTTATACAAAGACTCGGGGAAGACACTCTTAGGCAACCGAATACGCTCACTAGGGCTTGCATCTCACCGTTAGCGGTATAAGTTTGATAAGATTGAGACTCGACAAACAAACCATGCCAAGTCATGGTATGATCATGAATAATCAATCATGTAATCATCCATCCAAACACAACAATACATTGACGACCTCTCTCACGGTAGATGAAACGCACTAGCACCGTGTACATGGCAAGTATGATTTAAAGGCATCCACGAGATAAGCATTTCCCTGAACGCATACACGATGACATTTCGTATATGTAGACTAATTTTCTCCTGGTAGGACGACGATAATAATACGGTTCCTAGTCTAAACCTGGCCAGACTCTCGGAATAAACGTGTTCCGATTCGACAAGCGATGACATTTTGCATCCAAGACACGGTCAATCATTGACGCCGAGTACCCCAAATTCGGTCGATAATTCACGAAAGAGGCGGAAAAGAGCTCAAGCCTCATAAAAAGCGGTACGCTACATGCAAATAACACCACCTCGCAAGTACACAACATTTGACGGCCAGGTCGATCAACGCAATGCGTTCGCCTTCCAACAACGTCGTCGTATGCCCACTAACACATGCAATTAAGCAGTAGGATACATCCCCGTTCTGACATTCCAGCCTTACGAACGTACAGGTAGCCAAGGGAATGAGAGTACAAAGCACATAACAAAATAGTGCTCAAACCGTAACATTTGTAAAAACCGACTCAAAGTGGGACATAGCAAAAACCGTCGCAAAACATGCGATACAAGCGAATGGAATATCATATATTCGAAACATTAATATAATAAGTCATTATGTAAATTTATACGATAAATGAACCATCGAAAATATTATAAACGAAAACAAAAACAAGAATTACAAACAAAGTCCAGCAGGTGCCAGCCGGTCAGTGGGACCGGCTGCTGGCCACCCGGCTGACGCCAAGTATCATATGAAAATCAACATGAAATGTCAGTGTGTCCCAGCCGGTCAAGGGGACCGGCTGCCGGCTACCCGGCTGGGACCAAAGGTACATGAGAAAAACAAAGGGAAAGGTAGGGGTGTCTTAGCCGGTCGGCTGACCGGCTGCCGGTGTAACACCCGCAAATGTACCCTATTTTTAATAGTAAAAATATTTTACGGATACTTTTCAGCGAAATTTAGCTTTAATTTAGAATTAAATTTCCCGAGTCGAATTTAGAATTTCCGAGTTCGTATTTGGATTTTACGCGAGATTTCAAGTAAATCCCGTCTTAAGTCGTCTTTGACTTTTCTTAACTTTTCCACTTACACATCTCATACTCCCTCATAACCTAACACTTCCTCACACAACTCAACTCTTTCTTCTTCCTTAAGAAAACCAAAGAAAACCTAGTTTCCATTTCTTCCAAGCTTAGATTCGTCATAACTCTTTCGTTTCTCGCTCAAATTCACGTAAGTTCGTCTTATTCTTCCCCTCTTATCTTCCTCTATCTGTATTGGTAATAAAATTACCGTCTTTCTCGCTTTTCGAACTTTCCGTCTTTCTCAAGGTGAAGTATATTCATCTTTTATTAATTATTTGTAGGTGGTGACTTTCAAGATCCCGACAAAGACTATTTCTTAATCGAAGAGGACCTTGACGCGGAGTGAAGACGCATAAAGGTAACGGTGAAGGGTTACTCGATATCATTTACGTGTTTTACGTGTTTTCTATGCTAGGAATTGTATTTAGAATATGATTAGTAAGCTTAGTAATTGTGTTGATGATGATACTTGTTGTTTGTTGAGAATCGATATGAGAATGGATGATTTATGTTGATAATCGATAATTGTTAAATGTTGAACCTTAGTGAAAATGATGATTTTCGAGTGATATGGACCCCAGCCGGCCGACCGGCAGCCGGTCAGCTCACCGGCTGGGGCAGTGGCTGTATATTATTGTTGTTACGTTGAAGTTTAAGCATGAGTTAGGTCTCAGCCGGCTGACCGGCTGAGACACTGCTACCTTTTAACCTTGATTTTCTCATAAGCCTTTGGTCGCAGCCGGGTAGCCGGCAGCCGGTCAACTTGACCGGCTGGGACACACTTTCATTTCAAGTTGGTTTTTCGTATGATCACTACTACAAATACAGGCAATAACAACGCCCCATCAACAACGCATACTCACGAAAATAAAGAAAAACCGTTGTGGAATGGATAAATATTTTTCCGCGGAATTTTATTAAACCTAATAACAACGGTGTTAGTTTTTCAAACGTTGTTATTAGTTTTAACAACGGCGTGAACTAAAATAACTGTTGTAAATAAATTTACTAATAACAACAGTTTATTATATGTCCGTTGTTATTAATTTAGCGCGAAATAATAAAAATTAATAACAACGGGTATGAAAAACCCGTTGTTATAATGTGTTATTAATTTGGCGCATTATTTGGCTTAAATTAATAACAACGGAGATGATTTTGTTGTACGTTGTTGTTAGTTGTAACAACGGATTTAACTTTGTTAACCGTTGTAAATAGGTAACCTAATAACAACGGTGAATATGAATAATAACCGTTGTCAATACGTTTAATAAAGATGAAAAAAAACACAGAACACTAATAATACTGTACTGCAACACAAAAACACAAACACTAAAAATAATTTATTGATTTCCTGATCGTCTCTTTGTCATCATCTCCGTCTGCTATTTCTTATTAATCAGGTATTCTAATAATTTTTCTTTATTGATTTCCTGAATTTCGTTTATTTGTGAATTAGTTGCCTTATACATTGCATTTTCTGAATTAGTTGGCTTATTATTGAATTAGTTTTAATTAGTTGGATTTTCTGAATTACTTGGCTTACTATATATACTACGAATGTAGATAAATGACTCGAACTTGGATGAATGCTGCGAATATGAGTGACCCAAACTATAAGGATGGTTTAGCTGAATTTTATGAAGTCGTTGGGAACAATTTGAATGGTTCTTCTAGTATTCCATGCCCTTGTGAAAGATGTGGTAATATTAGGTATATGGCTATTCCGGACGTTAAAATTCACCTAGAAAAGTATAGTTTTAGTCGATCCTATACCCGTTGGATTTTTCATGGGGCATCATTAGAGGAAGATAATAATTTTGAAGAAGATGATCTTGAGGTATACGAAAGGATAACTGATGATCCCGAGTTTGCCGAGTATGTTGAGTTGGAAGCAGACGAGTTGACTGTTGGGTCTACAGATAATGAAGAAAAAGATGATGAATCAAATGCTTTTGAAGATGAAAACATTAATTTGGATGACCTTGACAACATGTATAAGAAGTTGTGTGAGTCTGAAGCGCCTCTATACCCTGGTTGTAAGTACACAAAGATGTCGGCTGTGGTGAAGTTGTATAATATCAAGGGGGCAAATGGGGTTAGTGACACATGTTTCACTAGTTTATTAGCCTTGATAAACGACATGCTTCCAGATGGTAATGTTCTTCCCGTTAAGACATATGAGGCTAAAAAACTAATTAGAGGGGTGGGTATGAAATATGAGAAAATACATGCATGTCCAAATGATTGCGTATTGTATCGAAAATTATATCAAAACTTAACCAATTGTCCGGTTTGTTTTGAGTGGCGTTATAAGGATAAGGAAGGGATCCCGGCTAAGGTGTTATGGTATTTTCCAGTGATACCAAGATTCATAAGGATGTTTGCGAATAGCAATGATTCAAAAATGGTAACTTGGCATGAAACTGGAAGAATAAATGATGGGAAGTTAAGACACCCGGCAGATGGTATGCAATGGAAATCGTTCGACGCTAAGTATCCCGATTTCGGCATTGAACCTAGAAACTTACGTCTAGCGCTGTCCACTGATGGAATGAACCCACATGGAAACATGAGTACCCAACATAGTACTTGGCCAGTAGTGTTGGCAATATACAACTTACCTCCATATGTGTGCATGAAAAGAAAGTACTTGATGTTGTCGTTGTTAATTTCCGGCCCTAAACAACCTGGAAATAATATAGATGTCTATTTGGAACCTCTTTTAGATGATTTGCGAATTTTGTGGGATAGTGGGATAGAAGTATTTGATGCATATAGGAATGAAACTTTCAATTTGAGAGCGATGTTATTGTGTACAATAACCGACTATCCGGCTTATGGCGACCTTTCTGGGCATACGGTGCATGGGAAAGAGGCATGTCCATTGTGTGGGGAGGATATCGAGTCTGAATACTTGAAGTGTTCTCATAAGTATGTGTATTTGGGAAATAGGAGGGGCTTGGATCCTGACCATTGTTATCGCAAGCAGCAGAAAGCATTTAATGGACGTCAAGAACATCGTCAACCTCCTAGAATTTTGAGTGGGCATGAAGTTTATCAGAAAGTAAAGCATATAGAGATAAAATATGGGAAGAAGAACGGCTCTAAATTGTCTACTCGTGGGTATAAGAAAAGATCCATATTTTTTGATAAACTTCCATATTGGCCTGACCTGGAGGTCAGGCATTGCCTCGATTTCATGCACATTGAGAAAAATGTATGTGATAATATTATCAATACCCTCCTGAATGTTCCCGGTAAAACAAAGGATAACGCCGCAGCTAGGGAAGATATGCAAATGATGGGTATTAGGCTAGAGTTGGCACCACAGAAGAGAGGTAATGGTACATTTTTACCGCCAGCAGCTTATACCCTTTCACGGAATGAGAAAAAAGAGTTTTGTGCATGCTTGAATGGAATTAAAGTGCCACATGGTTATTCGTCCAACATCAAAAGCCTTGTGTCGATGCAAGATCTAAAACTCACCGGGTTAAAGTCACATGATTGCCACACTTTGATGCAACAATTACTATCCGTGGCTATTCGCTCCATTTTACCTGAAAAGGTACGATATGCTATTACCAGATTCTGTCTCTTCTTCCAGTCCATATGCGATAAAGTCATCGATCCCGATGATGCGGATTCATTGCAGGACCTCGTTGTCACCTCTCTTTGTCATTTTGAAATGTATTTTCCACCCTCGTTCTTCACTATCATGATTCACCTGACCACTCACTTGGTTAGGGAGATTTTGTACCTTGGGCCCGTGTACTTGAGATACCAGTATCCTTTCGAAAGATTGATGAAAGTCTACAAGGACTATACATCTAATCGGTATCGTCCAGAAGGTTGTATTGCTGAACGTGCTATATTAGACGAAGCTCTTGCATATTGTTACGCTCATCTCTCTCCTGAGGAGTTAATTGGCGTTCCAAAGAATCGTCATAGTGACTGGATGACCGGAAAAGGTATTAGGGGCCGGGTTGAAAAAATTGTGTCACGTGACATGTTACATTTAGCACATACGTATGTGCTAAACAACGAAGATGAGGTGCAACCTTATATTGAACAACACAAAGATGAGCTCAAATACGATCACCCAAACAAGAGCGAGATGTGGATTGCAAACGAGCATAAGAAGACATTTGGAGAGTGGTTTAGGAATGTTGTCTTGGAGTATAAGAATTTGTATGGTGATGACATCTCTCCTAGGTTACTACGTCTTGGGTTAGGTCCAAATGCCAGGGCCACTTTTTTCAGCGGTTTTGCTATTAATGGTTATAATTTTTACACCCGCGAGCAAGATGAGTTGAGCACAATGCAAAATAGTGGTGTGAGGTCTGAATTTGAGGCAATGCACTTTGCTACTTCAAAAGATAAAAACCCTATTTGGGGAAAATGCCTTTATTATGGTGTTATTCAAGAAATATTGGTATTAGATTACATTGATTTCACAATACCTCTGTTTCGATTTAACTGGGTTGATAACAACAACAATTGTGTTCGAAAGGATAAAATGGGATTTACGTTGGTCAATTTGGATAAGGTTGGCAATAATAAGGATGATCCTTTCATAATGGCATCCCAAGCTAAACAAGTGTTCTATGTCACCGATCCTATGGATAAGCAATGGTCTGTTGTACTATCTATAAGGAGTAGACGGGGTGCACCCGATAATGATGGGGATAATGATCAGGATGTCGTGTTTGAGGGAATGGATCACTCTTCCACTGTATCTTATTTCGACAATGTTGACACTGATCATGATAACAATGAAGGCATCTATATGCGTGATGATCATGGTGAAGGTATTTGGGTTAACGAAGAAACTATGTCGGGCAAGAAACGTCCCCGATCCTGAGGTGGTATTGTCTTTAGTTTTTGTTAGCTTTGGTCATTGTTGAAGATTCCCAAATTATTTAGCTTTTGGTCATTCATTATACAGTCTCCATGTTTTTGTTTCTGCTGATATTGCAGTGTATAGTGCTTATGATATTGCTGTCTTTGTTGGTTTCTGCTGATTATTATTGCAGTGTATAGTACTTATGATATTGCTGTCTCTTATAATTATAATTAAAAAAAAATAAAGGTAAGCAACAACAACGGTTGTTGTAAATCTACCCGTTGTTATTGATTATAACAACGGTTAATAACCATAAGCCGTTGTCATAGTTTTTACTAATTACAACGGGTAGACTACTATAACCGTAGTCATTGCTCTATCACAACGGTTTGTTTATAATAACCGTTGTCAATATTTGTAGATAGAAAACACACAACATTAGTAATACGACTGTAGTACTGCAACACAAAAACTCTATCACAAAGCGATCATTTTTCTGTCATAATCTCCCTTATTACTCAGCTATTATTTTTATCAACTATTTCTTGAATTTGTGAATTTGTGAATGTCATTTCCTGAATGTCGTTTATTTCCTGAACGTCAATTATTAGCAAATTTGTGAATGTCATTTCCTGAATTTCGTTCAATTCTAATTTTGCTTTATCGATTGAATAGCTTTATATTGAATAAGTTTAATTACTTCTAAACTTAAGTCAAAAAACAAATTAACGTATCAACATTAATATTATTAAATTATAAGTTCAAACGGCACCACACACAAATGGCGCCAAAACAACAACAACCAAACAACCAAACAACTACAACCAAACAACAACAACAACTTAAATTGAGTCCGGGTAAATCTCCCGGATAGCTGCCACCGCTAGAGCATATGCATCAATCGGGTCAGCCTCGGCCAGAGCCAACCCTTCCCACTGCTCTACCTGGGTCACTTCAACGAGGTCGACCCCATTTGGGAAACAGTAACGCTAATGTTCGGAAGCCACC
>JAIUZE010001088.1:0-169174 GCA_022085475.1 Heliosperma pusillum | reverse complement strand
TGGTTTTCTTTAGTTTTTGGTTCATCTTTAGTTTTTGTTCATAGTATTATGATTTTATGATTTTTAGTTAGTAACATGATAAGTTGTTAATTTTATTATGTTGTAGGAATTATAAATATGTTGGTGTTCTTGTTATATTTTTATGATTCTTCATAATCATGATTTTTGTATGAGTGATGGTTGTTTTGATTGTTTAAAGATGGATGTTGTTAATTAAAAACATGTTAGAATTAATGTGGAATTTGGGGTGGTTGTTTTAAGTGGTGGCCGGAAATAGTGGTGGTGGTGAACCGGACCAGACCGGCCGGTCCAGGCCGGTTCAGACCGGTCTGGGTTGGTCCATGGTGGGTCCGGGTTTTGGTCTTTGGGTTGTGTCGATGTTTGATAGTTTAATTGTTGTTTGGACGGGTTTTAATTATGATAAGCATGCGGGAAATAATTAGAAACGGTTTTTATTAAAATTGTCAAAACAGCCAAAACAGGCCCAAATCTGTCCGTGGGCCCAGTCCAGGCCCATGTGGGTCCGGCCCAATTCAGCCCGTGGGTCCCACTTTGGGACTTGTGACGGTTTTTGAGTTATCGTCATTTTTATCGTGTTTTGTAATATTTAGCAAGTGGGAAATATTAATAAGTAAAATATTTAATTAAAAAGGTTTTTCATAAAATTATTATTTCTCACATGTTAGAAAGTATAAGACGAGATCGTAGTTTATTTTGATATCCTTTAAGTCAAGCGGGGTTTTACGTAAGATTTAATAATTCACATGTTAGAAGTTTTATTAAAATAACATGTAATGAATATGTTGATTTTATGTCTATGTGATAAAGACTCTGTTTCTAGCCGGTTTGATCCAACGGGTTGGTCAAACTAAGATCTAGTCAGCCCCGATTTGACTGATGACCCGTCGCGGGACTCGGGTCGGGGATTTGTCTTCAAGTAAGGTTGTATTTAATTAATGAAGTAGCCTTAGTAGATATGAGGCGATATGATATTTGATTATGATTTATATGCAATTAGTCACATGATAGGAAGTTTTTCCGTGACTGTTTGATTATATGGTTGGTGTCGTGTTGACTAAGTACCCATAGAGAATTATGAGTAGATGGCGTCTTGACCATTCTAATTCTAGATGAGTATCTTGGACCATGACATTGATAGGCTCGTACTGTCTTTAACGAGTATATAGTTCATGGTTAATAGCTTTTGTGTCACTGGCTTGGGCCTTTTGATACCAAGCCGGGGGGCATGGCATCCTAAGAGTTCCGCTTTGGGAAGGGAGCCAGCTTAAGTACTAGCCATCTCTGCTTAGGGGGTCGCCTAGTAGAGTTTCTCATGTACGGTTATGTAATGAGACAGGGAATGGTTTAGCTGTTGTCGCTAGGTCTGATCAGTCTAGGGCTAGGATGTTTTCCTACCTTGTGGTATAGACTCGAGTTACAGAAGTCGTCTATTGACTGTCCTGAGAACTTATGCCTGTTTGTAGACGTATTGGTCTTTCATGTTTGTATGATTCTAGGAGTTCTAGCAGGTGGAGATGCAAGCGGGCTTAGGATTGATAGAGTTTGGATTATGATTGTGAACGTTCACATGATTACGTGTTGATTAGGGTTTGAGTGTATCAGGGCCATGTTACTTGGTAACCGCTGAGCCAGCATACAAGCTTCCCTACCTCGAGTTATATTTTATTATCGGATTCACATGATAGCTTTCATATGATAGGTTATATGTTAGTTAACTGTTTCATAACATGAAAACCATATCATATATGTTAAGTTTTGTATTTTCTATATACATTGCTTTTATGTTTTTCATGTTCATTAAACTCGACATTTCGTGGCTGGGAGAACTCGGAGTTACTCCCCACTGACTGTGGCTTCCGTGTTTATATTTAATGCGGTCGAACAGGTGGTGTTGCATATTTGGGGTACATGGACGAGATAGCGAGCGAAGTATTTACCTTGGACCTATATTCGGTTCATAGTTTGTATATTATTGTACACACTTTTATTTCCGTATTTATACGGGAGATATGTCTCCCGTCTTGTAGATTTCTTTTGTATAATAGTATTTCCGTTTTGTAATGACCTTTTTATGTTATGACACCTTCGTTATGTATTATCATATTTCGTTTATGTATTTAAATAATTTTTTTTTCTTTCCGCAAATTTGAGGGTGTCACAATATAAACATCATTCTTAGTGCTCCCACTCACTTTCATGAATCTCTACTTAGACAAGTATATTGGAATTATTGTGAAGACTATTCTTCATTTCATTCATGGTTTTTCCTTCAAAAGGATAAACCTTTCCTGAAGTGATTACGGTATTTGGTTGTTCACGATTTCAAATAAATCGATTAACCTAGTCATCCCAACTGATTTGGCCTCTTTTGAGGTAAGCCTCGATAAGGAGTATAATGACGACATACCAAAATACAAATATTTTCTTTGGAGCAAAATTTGATGTACCATTGTTATAAGAAGGCGTCACAAAATATTCAAAAACGCTTTTGATTAAGTGTGACTTATTCATTTACTCTTAATAAGAGACATTTGCAACGGTGAATATGAGGATCAAAAGATACAATTCATTTTGTCTTTAGCTACGGTGGTATAAACGGAGATTGCAATCAAAATGCTACCGTATAAAATAATGGAAACCTTTTCCACGATTGAACGGATTTATAAGTTCATAGAAGAAAAATAATTGTCATTGCGCGAATAAAAATAAATATCAACGGAAAATAAACATTCATTGCTTATATATAATTTACTTGTAAAACAATTTTAAACAAGTCACTCATATAATGACCCCTCACGAAATTACATAAGTGATTCCAAGACCCATCTTTAGACAAAAATAGACATCGCATGCTACCTTTATCTAAAAATGGTAAGTCAATACTTGACTAATTCTACACTTAGAACTCTTGGTTGACGGATTTCAACTAAATCCATCTCCTAGTCCCAAGATAACGCTTATCTCGTTGAGTCCAATCCAATTTTGGCTTGTGATCGCATCACCCTACTTACCCGAGGTAAAAGGGACCCACGAGCGTGGTAGCCCTAATGAACACGGGGTTCATAGGTGTTACTAATTGGTAAGGCTAAATCTCAATTTTTTAAGTTATGTGAGAGGTCTTGTCAATTTTGTTATTAATTCCCTATAAGCGAACTAAGTCGGTGAATTGTGAATAACGTTGAATTGACAATAACGGTAAATAAAATGCATGTGTGACGATTTTGGCATGAGCGAAAACAAAGCAAGCAATCAAGCAACAATAAAATCCTAGTATGGCCACCTAGCTAATCAAAATTAACTAGATAGTTACAAATTCGGAAACCAACTCCTTGGTCTCTTGCCTCTTCACTTGGAACACCTTCCAAAATGGCACCGTCTTGAGGGAGTCACCGGTCTTGATAAAAAAAAAAATTACAAATATACAAATATACCAATTCCTATTATACATTTATACTATAAAATAAAATTACTAAATTATACAAACCGGCGATACGAGATCGCAATCAAATTACAACCAAACCGTTATTCCCTTACATTACGGGTAATAACGATAAAAATAACTTGGCCATACTAGGTAAAAACTTTGCATAAATTATTAAATAAATGACATTCATTCATTCAAACATAAATAAAATAAATTGCTGCAAAATTCATGCCAAAATCGTCCTAAGTTCAATTCATGCTCATTGTAGCTCGATTTCTTCCGGGATTCATTGATTTTTAACCATTAAAAGTCAATATCAACATTTAAATTGCATTTAAATTCAAACTAATTAACTAAACTGTTTTAGAACTCAAAATTAGTCACTACTAATTTTGTTGGTCTTTAATTAGATCGATTTGATTTCATTTGCTAAATATTACGGTTTAATCATAACAATTATGAAATATAACCAAAATAAAATATAAACATCATAAAATTTGAAACCAAAAAACTTTGTACATTCTGGAACAATTCCAGGAACTATAAAAATAAAAAACCTTTGCTCAAAAAATTTAAATTAATTTTATGAACTAATAGCTTTGTATTTAATGGTTTTATCAAATAAAAACATTAGATATAGTAAAACAGTGAAACAAATTATGAAATTTCACCAAGAGTATCAACATCAGAATGTGAAATGTACAAAAAATTTCAAGACCATAAATGGACGTTTCAATTTTATGAACATTATAATCTCATATTATCGACTTTTATCGTATAAAAATCAATAAACATGCAATACATAAGTAAAAGTCACGAAATTTTACATACAATATTTAAGAAATGCATGTGAGATCATATTAAAAATTCATGGCCAAAATCAACATGAAACTATTTTTAGTTAACTTTTAACTCATAAAATGCATGTTAACTCGGTTTAAACGCCAAAAATCAAAATAAATAGCAAATTAATCCCTAAAATCACGAAATTTGACCACAAACATTTTGAGGTCATTAGGTATACACGCACCAAAACATTTCGTCAGAATCGTATTTTAACTTAAAATCTTTGATTTATTAGTTATCTTATAACTTTAATAAAAAAATGTCCAAAATGAACATGCATGCTACAAGCTAGCTCTGATACCAATTGAAAGTCCATAGACCTTAATTAGACTCCTCTAATTATTTACTAAATTTCTTATTAATTTAGTTTATAATGATCTATGTAACATGCATGGAAATATAAAGACATTTATATAAGAGAAGAAATTTCCTCACATTGATATGGAAAATATAAGGGCACAACAAGAACTCCTTCTTGTTATTCTTGAGCTATAAATATGGATGAACACAAACAATCTCCCAAGTAGAAGATCTCCTCTAAGTTGCACCAAGATTAACCCAAATAATCTACTCTTATTATTAACTAGATAATAAGATAGATATTATACTACTAATATTATGACTATATTACTACACTAGTAATACTTAGTAAATATTAGTATTTGAGAGTTTTTAGTGATAAGAAGAGTTTTAGAGAGAAGTAAACAAATTGCACAAAATCAAGTAAGTATAAAATGAACAACAATTGTTCATTAAATAAGCCATTTGGCCGGACCATGTAGTCCACATTTGGACTATTATTTTGTTCAATTTGATCACATGCATTAGAGTGAAGTGTTGTAGAAAAGATGATGATTGTTTACTACTTGTTATGTCACTTTCAATAAGTAACTAAAGAGTAAAAACAAGAACAAAAATCATCACCTTTGAACTACAACATAACCGGCCATTTTGGCCTAGTTGGATCCATTTTGATTTTTGATATTTGTCTCACAAATACTTATTGATCATATGGTTAATTATCTTGTATAATTCAGTGTTAATTTGATCATATAACAATTATATGACTCAATTAAATAAATAATATGTACTTAATATTTTAAGTAATATTTTACCATTATATCAATATATAATGGGTCCCACAATGCATGGTTAATTTATTTTACAACTCCTTGTAAATATAATTAACTAATTACCTCTATCTCAAAACCTCAACTAATTTAGTAATTTAACGATTAATTACGAAGTTAAATCTTATTTAATCGTATTAAAATAAGATATAAATTTATTAGTCAATTATCGCATAATTGAAAAATAAACTTAATCGAATTTTGAGTTCTTAACTCAATTTCTAACAATTAACTCTCGTACATATCGAATATATGTAATGGACTAATTAACTGTATCATATACAAATAATTAGTTACTATTTGGATTTCATCCTTTAGGTGTGACCGAAAGGGATCAGTTGATCACCGCCGTCATACGACAATACCGTCAAACTCTAGTCAGCCAACCGTTATTGATTTACGTTAATCAACTGACTAATCATATATATAGTCAATAAATATCCCAATTATATTCCTTAATAAGATTTATTATGTGGCGCACTATTGTGGAGGACACCTACTCCAACAATTTGTATGATAGATTGATCATTGTTTGCTACCCTTGTCCTGGTTATGATTGTTATGTTTGCTTGAGGACAAGCAAGGGTTTAGCTTGGGGGAGTTTGATAAATGATATTTTGTACTAATTTATCCCCCGTTTTAGCTCGATTTCTATATGATTTATGCACTTTGTTAAGTGATTAACGAGCTAATATTGCTATTCTAGTTGTTTTGCGTGCTTTTACTCGTTTTATAGGAAATGAAGCGATTTTGCTATATTTTCTTACTTTATGGAGCAAAGGCACTAGAATACGAGTTTTCAAGGAACCGATGATAGACATTTCACGATGTGACTACGATTCCGCTACATCCTTCCTCGAATGGACTTATCTTGGACTTTGACTTTGTTTCTCCAAAGAAAACATCAACCCAAGTCAAAGGAGCACTAGCCCAAGCCCTAATACGTGTTACATTGACCAAGACCAAGGCATATGATTCCGTGCCCAAAGACGAAATTGGAAGAGACGGAAAAATCCATCTGGGTTACATACCCGATCGGATTACCACATACCCGATCGGGTATGTTTGCGGGTGAACGTCTCTTGGCTCTTCTTCTACCAAGCTTAAATGGAGTGATTAAAGGCTTTCTCTAGGGTATGAATTTGGACGAAATGCATCGGCTATGCAGCCCTATAAAAGCCAAGGATCATCTCACACAATTAGCATACTTTCTTACACAACTTAGAATACAATTTACACAGCTTACAACCTAGCATTACATCTTTCTTTTATACAAGTCATAGTTCATAGTTTATGCAATTCTAGACTAGTTTTTTCAGCAATTTCCTAGTACTTCTCTAGTGTTTCAATAAGTATTTGCAATTACATTGGGTTGGATATTTGTTCTTTACTTTCGTTCTTATATAATTTGCATTCCAATCTCGGTAATTCTCTATCCTTCACTTATGCAATTTTCATCATGAACTTTAATCTAATTAGTATTGTTTTCATATTATTGTTGTTAGGAAACTCCTCTAAAAGTAATCTAGTCAAGACCGAAATATTGTTCAACATGTCATATTGTATTTTGCCTAATCATATAATCATGAAGTTTATCATTAGAATCGTTATTAGTATAATCACCATAATCATTGTAGTACTTTTATTTCGTAGTTTAATATTGTTCATCATTTTCCTATTAATTTACTTAATCACATAAATTAGATATAACATTGTAAGATTATCATTGTGTAAATACAATAAATAGAATTGTAGTATTGAAATGATTTACTAGTTAAATGAATTAAAAGAAGAGTCGATACCAATAGAACCACCTAGTTTGTTTCTTCCTTTGGTTGTGTCAAATTCTATAACTTTGTTTAGTGGCCATGAACAATTGTTTGTATTAGTCAATTTCCGTCTTAGAAACGAGAGTTGGGATGGGAATTAGGACTACCATTAGGGGTTTAGTGACCTAACCAGGCTGAGAGGACGTTAGGACCCATTAAAAAGTCGGTACGAATCCGAGAGGAATATACCGCTACAAGGCTTAGACAATCGTAGTAATTCTAATGTTGGTATCAATAAAACTTTTAAATCATTTGACATGTACTTCTCTTTCTCTATATCAATTTGATTAGATAGTTTATTTTACTGTTTTAGATAGTTTTTTTTATTGTTGTTTAGTTAGTTTACTTTATCGTCATTTTATTATCATTCTTAGATAGTTTACTTTATTGTCATTTTATTACCAACTCCAAGAAGGGGTTCCTTCCAATGATTTCTGTGATGCATTTGAGTAAAGCTCAGGCACCCAAGACATCGGAACAGGTCGAGCGCATGAGTGGTGTTCCTTATGCATCAGCCATAGGATCGATCATGTATGCCATGATTTGCATATGTCTACACGTGGCATATGCATTGAGTATGACGAGTCGGTACCAAGGCAATCCAGGTGAAACACACTGGATGGCTGTTAAAAATAACCTTAAGTCCTTCTGAAGAACTAAGGATTGGGTATTGACTTATGGAGGAGATACTAAGTTATGCGCAATCGGTTACGCGGATGTTAGCTTCCAAACGGATCGAGATGACTCGAAATCTCTGTATGGATTCGTCTTTACTCTTAATGGCGCTGCGGTCAGTTGGAAACGTTCCAAACAAAGTGTTATAGCAGATTCTACAACTGAGTCCGAGTACTATGCCGCTTCGAAAGCTGCAAAGGAAGATATATGGATTCGTCAGTTCTTACAAGGACTAACCGTAGTTCCTAGTTCGAATGACCCAATCACCATCTATTGTGATAATAGAGGTGCCATCTTCCAAGCCAAGGAGCCTAAGTCTAGTAACAAGTGTAGACATGTACTTTAGAAGGCTCACATGATCCGAGATTACGTGGAGCAAAAGGAGATAGTGATAGACAAGATTGCTTCGGATGACAACATCGCGGACCCTCTCACTAAACTATTAAAATATGATAAGCATGAATGGCACATTATTTCCATGGAATTAAACGTGTTCCTGAGTTGTAGTAGCTGTTTATATGGATTAGATAAATGTCTCTTTTTCATATACTATTCATAACATCATCGTATTGTTTCATATTTTGTTTTTCATGTGGATTGTACGACAACATTGAACGCCACAAAGTGAACTGAATTACATTGTATTTGTTTTGGTCTGTAATCGCCCACATGAGCTGATAACTCTGGCAATTATATTGTGAAGTTGATTGATGGTGGGTTCAACAATCCATAAGTCAAACGGTTGACTATTCGATTACAGATACGAGTTATAAAGTTACCTCGTAGGACATCGTGACAATGTTATGGAGTCCTAAATGTGTAAGAACATTCGGTGCCAGGTTGTGGATAGGACGTCCATAGTGTTCTTAGAGTCGATTCTTTTGACTATCGACTGTCTCTTGAGATTAAGGCAGTTTTTGGGTGACTTTAGTTTCTTTCTCATGGTCGACCGTAACAGGAGACCAAGCAGATTTTTACTGGGTCATTTCATACTGTGCTTGTATCTGCAGGATTCGAGTTGAAGATAATATCCAACCTTTATCAGGTTTTGTTATTTCTCAGGGCCACTCGAGGAGTTGTAACTGAAATGCATGGCCATGCTCGAATAATGATTCGTTTATCAGTTAAGTTACTCTCTAGTCGGGAAAACCACTCTTGATATTGATCACTTGAAAAATACGACCTTTGTGAATACGGACTTTGCAAATTGTTTTACATTGAGTGGGAGAAATTTTGGATATGAGAATCGGTTATCGCACATACACTTGTAAGGACAAGTGGGAGATTGTTGGAGCTAGTGTCCTCCACAGTTAGTGTGATAACGTGTATAAATCTCTTACAGGTTCACAGGGTATACTTAGTATTCTTATCAGTTGATTAACGTTTATCGATAACGGTTGGCTTGCTAGAAGTTTGACGTTATTGTCATTTTAATGGCGGTGATCAACTGGTCCCTAAAAGTCACACCTAAAGGATGTGTTTGAGAGATATGATTATATGTAAAATATAATCATATTGATGCCTTATATGACTAAAAGGTTAGTCGAAGTATATGACTAAAAGGTTAGTCAATGAAATGATGATACAATTATTTAATACGATTAAATAATACTAGCTGAGACGAATTAAATGTTAATTCGTAATTGAATATAAACTGTTATATCTAATTGATGTATATAATGTAATTATTTAATACGATTAAATAATGTAAGCTTAAACGAATTAAATGTTAATTCGTAATTAAGTATAAACTGTTATATTTAATTAGCAAATTATAAATATACCATATTTATAATTGACGTATATATTATACGATATTGTCATAATAAATGATATCAGACCGGTATTAATAAATCGACTACAAAATGTTGTATGGACTTATTAATATATGACAACATAAATGACAATAATAATACATACACATATTATACATTAAATAAATAAAAGAAGTAGACTCCTATTTTGACTTCACTTCCTAATACTAGTAGAAGAAAAAGAAGGAAGACTCCTCCCTCTACTAGACTACTACTTGGACGGTCACAAGGAGGGTAGAGGAGAGTTTTATATAAACTCTTCTTCTCTACATGATTCATCATTCATAACTTTACACAAAAATCATCAGTAGTTTTTGTATTCTTTCTAGCACAAGAAAAGGCACTTCTCAGAGCATCTTAGGTGCAACAGTTAGGAGAATATCGATCTCGATATTTGTTCTTTGGCCATATTGCTAGGACCTAAGGTTGATTCTAATATTTATGCTTTTCGTTTATGACTCGTATTTCATATATTATAATTTCGTTATAATCCTTAAATTTAATGTTAAAATATACCGATATTTCACACAATGATTGGGTATGATTATGTTGCATTCAATGAGATTTAATAATGATAAATTATGGTAGAAATGATTGGGTAGTAATGGAAATCGAATTGTTGTTGTTGTTAGGGCGTTTTCGCGAGCAGTGTGCCTCAGCCGGCCCACCGGCCGCCGCCTCCCCAACCGGCTGGGAGCCCCCTGTTTCGAAATTGTTGGTTTTGATGATTTTGGAGTAATGTGTGTACCAGCCGGGTACCCGGCCGCCGCCCCCCCCCCCCCGGCCGGCTGGGAACACTTTGTATGTTGTTGATGTTGTTTGTTGTCCTGCGTGCCCCAGCCGGGTGGCCATTCGCCGCCCAGCCGACTGGGAACACCTTCCTTCTTTCCTTTGTTGTTTTCGCGATTGAGCCACGTCCCCTAGCCGGGTGGCCGGCTGCCGGTCACCACCACCGGCTGGGAGTCCCTGCCCACATTTGTTTTTATTTTGGTTTGCTCGGTGGTGCCAGCCGAGTGGCCGACCGCCGGTCACCTAGGCCGGTTGCCACCCCTGTTTCCTCTTTTGTTTCTTTCTCTCATTTGTTTTTATTTGAGACAGTTTATATTATTTGTTTATCTTATAAACAGATGTTACGACATTAAATATGCATGTTTAGAATATATAATATCTTACACGCCTTTATCAGATGTTTGGTGACAGTTTTTAGGATGTCCTCTCTTGAGTCGGTTTTACATTAGGTATTGATTTGATCACTACTCGTTGAGTGCTTTGAACTCTCATTTCCCAGCTACACCTCCTTACTCGTTAGACTGTAATGTCGGAGCGAGGGGGTGTATCCTTGTTGCTTGTATGCATTTGTTAGAGGGGATATGACGACTTTGTTAGGAGGTGAACGTAATGCGTTGATCGACCCGGCCGTCAAATGTTGTATCCTTGCGAGGTGGTGTCATTGCATGTAGCGTACCGCTTGTCTATGATTCTTGTACTCTTTCCGCCTCTTTCGTGTGGTTTAGCCGAATTTGGGGTACTCGACGTGCTTTGTGTTGATCGAGGCTTGGATGCGAAATGTTTATCGCATGTCGAATCGTAACACGTTTATTCCGAGAGTATAGCCAGGTTTAGACTAGGACCGTATTATTATCGTCGTCCTACCGGGAGGAAATGAGTCTTCCATATACGAAATGTTTATCTTGTATGGTTCAGGGAAATGTTTATCCCGTGGACGTGTTTTGATCATACTTGCTATGTACATGGTGCTAGTGCGTGTCATTAATCGTGATTGTGTATGTTTGATTAGTTGTGACCGTTGAATGCCTTGAAATGGTTTGTATGTTGAGTCCCCACCCTTTTCAAGTATATGTCAGTAATGGTGAGATGCAAGTCCTTAGTGTTCTATATGGTTGCCAAGGGGAGTCTTCCCCGAGTCTCGTAATGTATGATGACGATGGATGATGGTTTCCTTTACTCGTATATTGTTATTATCATAATACAATTCACACATCCGGCATGATATATATGTTTTCTTGATGACAAATGACTATATGCTTGTTTACCTGCGTTTTGATGTGATATGGCTGGGAGAACCAGGAGTTACTCCCCACTGACTGTGTCATTCATTTTATTGAATGAACAAGTTGCAGGTTGGTGTTTGCATGGGGTTGTGGCGAGTGAGCTAGTGAGCGTTGTTCTTACATCGATTCAGCCTTAGCGTGTAGTTTATATCAGTTTATTATATTAATTGTGTTTTATCAAGTGATCGGTGTCTCTTGTATTTATTTAAGATACAATTTGTATAAACGATTTATTAAATTAAGTTTTAGTTTTATAATATAGTGACATTCGCGGTTTTGCTTTTAAAGTTTTTAAAATCCCGTATTTTCCACTGAAATTCTATGTGTTTACTTCTGCGAAATCGCGGGGTGTCACAATATAAAATCAATTATTAAGCAACCACACAATATTATTATGTGCTGTAATTTATTATTGAGCTACGAACGCAGTTTATTCTTTACTTAAGAAAGTAATGAATAACTGACTGTATCTGTATAGGTGGCTTAGAATAATAATATAATTGTCCTAATACAAATCTTTATAAATAATGGATGTATTAAGTGTAAAAATGAGTTAATGACAACATCATAATTACCGATTTCTATAAACAATCATCTACAAATACCGTGATGTAGCACGGGATCTATACTAGTCTTGTGTATTATTTGCTTTCAAAATATTCTTTTGTCTATTGCATATGTCAACCTTTTTGACAAGTAAAGTTGTGAAGTAACCTCTATGTGTGAGTGAGGTTATTACTTAATTTGTGGGTAGTTAGATTGCGTGAGTGTGGTTATTATTTATTAGAACAGAATACATGGTAGAAGTGAGGTTTAAGTTGATTAAATTGTATCTTTCATGGTAATTCGGTTTGATGTCTACTTCTGTCTGAGCTATCTTTAGTTATTACTTTGAATTTATTTTATATGAAATATCATTATGTTTGACATGTCTGACCTATAAATTTATCATTTATAATATACATATCTATGTCGTGAAATTATGATTAAAAGTAAAGTTTATCAATTAATAATGAGACACATTCAATACTCTCAGTGTTAATATTATTATTTTCACAACATCTCATAATAATACTATAATAAATCTCTTATGCGACGGGCTCATTCCCCACTTTTTTTGCAAAATGTGACCACTTTTTGTTAAATAGTTACTACCTTAATAATAAATGTCATTTTCAAGTCATAAAGATGGTTACTGTTTATTAATAAATGGTCACTATTTATCAAAGAGTGGTTACACTTAACTGGTCGCATATGCGACGGTCTTAAATGAGAATTTGTGATAATACTATATATTACATTCACTACTCATGCAATTACTTTAACATCTGTCACTATACTTGCTATTTTTACGGCTAAATTCAATATTCTCGTTAATTTTACACAGCTTATATATTTTAATGAATAAAATATTTTTCTTAAATCAATTGGTTAGCTAATTGTTCATATTTCTCACGTTGTTATTACCGCAACTTTCATTACATTCGATGTTACTACATATACTTTGAATACTTTTGTTATTGGTAATTTCACTACTCCCGTATTTAATGCTATTTATTACTTTCACTACTTCGGGTACAACGAACTATTACTTTCAGTACTTACGCAACCATTATATTTACTATAAATAAATTTATTAGACGTATGCATTTAAAAAAAATACTCCCTTCTATTTAGAATGATCTCCCTATTTCAAAAATTGGTTATTCAGGTTATTTTCCCTCTTTCCGTATTTCAAAAGTTTGTGTGATCCAAATTTAATTTTATGTGGGATAGTGTGTTTATGTGCTCCATATTCACTCATTTATTCCTTGTATCAAAATGAAAGGGGAAGATCATTGTGAATAGGATGAAGTATGAAATTGTTTATCCAAATAACATTTAAAAGTGTCCATTATCATTCTCTAATAAAAGTATAAATCCGAAGAAATTTTGGAGTATCGTATCTTTTGGGAATCTTTATTTAATTACCTATGTATAGTTTACAAAACCCAATATACGTATATTATATTAATAAACTGAATAATTTACATCTTTATATATGCAAACTATATAGTATATGAATTATACATCATTCTATTTTCATCTACATTTTCTTTTTTAATAGATTTAAAGTTTAAGATCGTAAATATTGTAAAATGAAAGTGTAGATACGCGTATCTGACGATACTAGCATTTATAAAAAAAACTCGCCAGACAACCCAATAATGATAGGACACATGTATTTTCATTGACACTCGCTCATTCAATACTCTTTTTTGTGATGTGAAGCGGGAACTAATTGACGGTTTTGTTTTTTTCTTTTTTTTTACAACAAAAAACGTGATAATATAAAACAAGGAAAAGGAACATATTACAAAGTGCGCAAACAGAAAAACAACAAAGCAGTAGAAAGCAACAATGAAACCTATCATGTTGCTAGGCTCACTGGCCAATTTTGATGTTAACATAGAAAGGTATGGATCTTCGTCAAGGAGTGTCGTAACGCGACTGTTACTAGCGTAGAAGAGGCCAGAACTAAGTATAGTTTTTGGGAGGGAACTTGAAAACATAAGGACACCATATGATTAGATTGGGCTTCTGCCTCAGAATAAGTACTTTTGTGATGGACGGAAATGCGGAGATTGCTATAACAGGTATAAAGCAATATTTCCGGAGGCGGAGTTAGACGTTGACGCTAAGTATCTATTTCCTGTGAGAACTTGAAAATAGTAAAATACTTCAGCTTGAGGTTGTGGCTAATTAGCCTCCGAGTTAATACGTAGAGTTGGGGCAGAACTCATAGGCGGCCAGTAAGAAGATAGAGGAAGATGAGTAGCATAATAATGTGATGCCTGATGAATAATGTTCACTTCAACTCCTTTGAATATAATCATGTTCCTCTCGATCCAAATAGATTTGAGGAGACAAAGAAAATAAAGGAGTTGGTTCTAACTTGTTCCAGATGTATGCTATAGGTAGGAAAGAATGTCACCCAGCCATTTTAGAAAAGGGACCTCTAGATTGGAGGAAACATTTAAACCAAGAGAAGACGAACGCTACACATGTTGGATGACGGGGCAGCAACGGAAAAAGTGTTCTGTAGTCTTAGGCTGCATTTTACAGTAAACACAGAAAGGACATACGTGAACTTTCCGGGTGGATAGATTTACCAGGGACGGAATAATACTATGAGCCAGACACCAAAGTAGGAGAGTGAACTTGGGTGAGAATTTCAATTTCCATAAAAAATCCAAGGGAAAGAGCTGTAGGACGAAAAAGAGATGGGGATGACGTTTCTGGAAAGAGATGGTCATAACCTGACCTTATAGAGTAACGATCATCCTCTGTATATTTCCAGTAGAGAAAGTCATATGTGATTAAAGAGGGCGGCTCCATCCCAATGTTTCTTCTGCTGAAGAGGAACTAAAAATGCTAAAAATCAGACTCCCTCCCATTCATGGTATTCTTCCGTATTTCTTTTTTGGGTTATTCATGTTTTCTTTCCTATTTACTTTTTTGGATGTGAGGTAGTGTGTTTTGTCTGGTCTAAATTCATTAGTGTGTGAGATAGTGTGTTTTGTGTGGTCAAAATTCATTTTCTTAATCTAAGAGCCCAAATGAAATGGGATGAATACATTGAATATGAGAGAGTATGAGAGTTCCAGTGGCCAGTTGGTGTAAGGAGGACGAAAATGGTACAAGTTTTTGGTGGAGCAGTCAATCGGACGGAAGGTTTCGTGCCATTGATTCAGGGACTACATAGACATCAGTAAGTTTGCCAATTTAAATTTTCCATGCGAAAGCATTTGAACAAGCCGTTGCGGACCGACAAATGCCCGCCCAAAGAAATGATGGTTGGGATGTCTTTGATTTAGCACACAGGACTTGGATATCTTTCATATATTTGGAGATAAAGATCCGAGAGAACCAATTTTTTGGGTTGTTGGTAATACGCCCTTGGCCTAACAAATGAGTTTTGGGACTACCAAGTCCGCCTTGAAATTTGGGGAGGTGCAAGTAGTCTATTATTTTTTTGACAAATGTGTACTGATATATTAAATAAAATAAATAATGTAACATACAAACACTACTAGCTACTAGAGATTACTTACCCTGTGGCTAAACTAACAGACCAGTGCTTATGCTGATGCAGCATAGCACGAATATTCATTATTATATGATACACTGAAATTGGTACTGGCGAACAAGCTGCCAGAACAAAAGATAATTTTTTCGAGGTTACTAAAAACGTAACCGGCAGAAAGCACGAAGAAGGAGCACGAAGCATACTAATCTGCAGAGCCTTAACTTGAGCAGCAAAAGTATTCGTGGCTCTAATCAGGTCAATCACAGGACTTAAAACCCAAGGATCGACAACAGAGTAAACAAATATATCACTGAAATCCGCCTTGTGAGTAGAAATACGAATAACAGAACCTAGGCAATTTGGAATAAAAGTTCTGTCTTTGATTACAGGCGGTTGGAGAGGAGATCTTGAATTCTTATCCTGAGAAAAAGTCGGCGAGATATAAATATCATAAAGATGAAAAGCCAACTCATGAATCCTCACAAGATTAAAACCCGCATCCTTGAAAATGATAGAATTTCTAATGGTCCAAATGGCTAATAGAATGCATTGAAAATATAGAAGACAATTATTTCCCGGGACAGAAATCCTATGAAGATAATTAATATGATCCTCCAACCAAAGATGAAATTGCGTTTGAATATTTGATGTCGAGACAATTCCCAGATTAGATGATTTCCAAATGTGCTGAGTAACAGTACAGAACCTGAAAAGATGATCCAAGGATTCGATGGAACAATTACATAAAACACATGTATCCTGAACTTGCATACCTCTTGACTTTAGCTTACCAAGAGTAGGTAAAATTCCGAGTGTAAGTTTCCATACGAAAATGGGAAGCTTAGTTGAAATCTTTTGTCCCCAGACTATATCCCATGGGAAACGAGAAATACGAGTGCTGGAAAAAGGATGTCTTATTTCAAGGAATTTACTGTATCCGAATTTTAAAGTATACCTTCCGTCTTCCGTGTATTTCCAATAGAGGAAGTCATCCGCACAAGGCTGCGGGGGTTCCAGATTTAAAATTTCCTTAGCACACGAAGAATCAAAATATCTGAACAAAACCGCAGGATTCCAACTACCATTAGGAAGAACAAGGTCAGAGAAAGCAACCGAAGATGACTGATAATCTTGACGAATCAAAGGTAGGTTACCATTAACCCATCTATCCGTCATGCAGCTAATTGAATTGTCATTCCCTAATTTTCATGAATAAGCGTCCTGAACCACAGCAACTGCCAGACAATTACCTGACCAACAAAAAGAAGGATGCGATACTCTTGATTTTGAGCATGGAATCGGAAGATCCTTCTCATATTTAGGTTGCATAAATCTTGCTAGAATACCTGATTTCTTGTTAAGAATACGCCAGTGGGATTTAAGAAGAAAAGTTTGACTAAGGATCTCCACTGACTTGATACCAAGACCTCCTTGAGACTTTGAAACATGTAATGAACTCTTATTAAGCCAGTGGATACCTTTAGACTTTGAAGCTTTTGACCACCAAAAAGTCGCTACCAGAGAATCAATCTTCTCTGAAATGGACTTAGGAAAAGGAATAGCAGCAAGAAGATGATTTAAAGAAGCCAAAAGAACCGTTTTGATAATCAAAAGCTTACTAGGTTGACTGAGATTCAACGAAGACCACGCTACCACTTTTGAAGTAAGCTTATCCAGAAGAGATGCGAAAACGAGCTTTTTCTTTCTAGGGAGGTCAATCGGCACGCCTAAATAAGTTCCAAAGTTATCCATAGCCTTCATCTTAAGAATGGAAACCAGATGATCCTTAAAATCTTGTGGCGTATTAGGGCTGAACTTAACAAAGGACTTGTCAAGATTTATCATCTGACCCAAAATCGATTCAAAACTCTGAAAGACAACTTTGAGGTTATCAAAAGCAGAAGATGTTGCTTTACAGCAGATAAGAGCATCATCAGCATAGAAAATATGTGACAGAGGAGGAGCATATCTCGAAAATTTAATACCCAAAATCCTGTTATTTGCTATCTCAAAATTAAGAAATCTAGAAAGAATTTCCATACATATGATGAACAGACAGGGGTAAAGAGGGTCGCCCTGACGTAAACCTCGTGCTGCTGCGAACGAGGGAGAAGGTTCTCCATTTATAAGCACATAATATTTTACGGTTGATATACATTCCCAAATCAAAGCTTGCCATTTCAAAGGGAAACCAAAGTGACGAAGAACAACCATAAGAAATTTCCAAGACACCCTATCAAAACCTTTATTCATATCTAGCTTAAGAGCAGCATAACAAATGTTACCTTTTCTAGTTTTGTTAATGTAATGCATTATTTCATGACCAATAATAGAGCTGTCAGACATAAGCCTTCCAGGGATAAAAGCTTGCTGCGCGTCAGCCACAATGGAAGGCAACACCCTCTTAATCCTATTAGCAAGACACTTCGAAGCTATTCTGTAAATAACATTACAAAGGCTAATAGGCCGAAATTGCGATATCATTTCAGGGTTGACAACCTTAGGAATAAGCACAATATAAGTGAAATTCCATTCCTTAAGAATGACACCAGAATTAATGAACCTGAGAAATGCAGATGTCACCAAGTCACCAATTAGAGGCAAGTAAGCTTTAATAAATTTCGGAGTGATTCCATCCGGGCCAGGAGATTTCAAATCATTCATATTAAAAACGATATGGAAAATTTCCTCTTTTGTAAAAGGTGCTTCAAGAAGAGCACAATCTCCAGAACTGAGAGAAGGAAGAGATAAAGACTCAAGAATGAAATCAGAACTAATTTCTGGAGGAGGCAGCGAGATAGGTCTATCTCCAAGGAGATCAGAGAAATAAGATGCAATTTCTCCAACAATCTCATCCGGTGAATTAAGCCAGCTGCCTTTACGGGATCAGAGAGATATAATTTGCTGACGAGAGGCACGAGCACGAACTCTCGAATAAAGAAACTTGGTAGGAAGGCCGTCAGTAATCTCTCTTTTCATTTTCATTCTTTGACACCAGTAAGAATGCTGTTCCCTCATAACCTGATTCCGCTCCTTACGGGTATGATTGAACTGAGATGCGGTAAATGCATCTTCAATATTAAGACCCAATTTATCTAAATCTTTTTCCACCCTAGACCAATCAATGCCGTGAGAACGACGATGATTAATGACCCAAGACATAACAGCATGACGGATCACAGAAAATTTCCGGGAGATTATAAACATAGATGAACCTGAAAAAGGTGTAGCCCAAGCTTGAGCTATAATATCAATAATCTCGGGGTAATCCAGACACCAGTTATCAATCTTGTAATGCCTTCTCTTAGACTTTGGCAAAGGATAGAGATTTAAAATTATGGGAGCATGATCCGAAACAAGAATAGGCAAATGGAGAAGACGAGCAGAAGGAAACTTTTGTAACCAATCCTGATTTGCATAAGCACGATCAAGTCTTTCCATAATGAGCTCATCATTATCCCGATTATTCATCCAAGTAAAACACGGGCCTGAAAAAGAAATCTCAGAAAGGGCATTGAAGATGCGCCAATCGCTAAAAATTTCTTGTCCACGAATAGTGGAGGAACCACCCAATTTGTCTGAAAAATACTCAACTTGATTAAAATCTCCTATAATAGCCAAAGGATATAAACTAGAAATAGAAGAAGAAATACGATTCCAAGTGGGTAAACGATCCTCCAACGATGGGGCCCCATACAAAAAAACCATAAACATTTCATTCCTTACATCCGCTAATACAAAGTCTAACTTACATAATATATGATTCAGATCCTTTTCTAAAATATCTACATTAACAGAGTTGTCCCAAAGCAAAAGGAGACCTCCACTATGGCCTACGGGATCCACCCCACAAAAGTTATCAAGACCTATACATTTAGTCCTAGCAACCGACTGAAAAAGAGAAGCAAAAGTTTCCTGAAGAAACAAAATAGACGGATGATATTGCTGAAAACACCGGGACAGAAAAGAAATTGTAGGATCATCCGCCGCACCCAACCCCCTACAATTCCAACAAAAAATATTCATTGATGGCCGAGTGGCGCATTAAGGTCCGCCACCAGACCAAAGCCAGAAGAAGCCGAATTAACGCTGAAACAAACTGAAGACAAAGTTAGAAAAGTCTCCGGAGAACAAATAAAAGAGCAATCCCGCTTCTTCTTGACGTTCTGAAAATCAGTGAAGCAAGGAGTAGAATCATCAACTCGTTTCCTCTTGTGATCAAAAAAAGAGGAATCTAAGATAGGAGATTTTGGCCACACATAAGATATTGGTTTAACTGAAGAATGATCCCACAGAAGGGAAAGCGCAGATATCGGCTCTTGCTCAATATAAAGATCAAAATAAGAAGATCTTGCACTGACTTTAAATTTGGGACGACTCAAGTAATTCAAACCAAGACCTACCTTACGCTTGTACCCAAATTTTATAATTCTTCCCTTAGAATCAATCGGAAAAGCTGATGGGCCCGCTTCTTGATCAAGAACCCTAGATAAAACATCCCCTACACCCATGAGATCAGCTTGCTTAGGATTTACAGCTGGACCCAAACCTAGACCAACATCTAAGCCTTCATCATCAACCGTGACCTTGAAAGCAAGAGAAACAGAGCGGCCAGAAACTGCCTCAGAAGGAACCCGAATATTTTCTTGCGCCTCAATATTTGATGGGAAAGGATAAGGACCTCTAATTAGAGGATGATTTTCCAGCAGGGCTTCTCGCAAATTATCTTCATGGACCCTAAAATCCGGAGATGGAGTACGAAAGATAGAGCTTGAAAGTTTTGAAGTAGAGCCTGAAGATGAAAAGGAAAAAATAGGAGTACTTCCTCCAGAGTCCACAATAATTGGTTCAGAGCCCACTATGCAGTCAATTTCAGAATTGAGATAGTTAGGACGAGATGGAAGACCACAAATATCAGGAGAATAGAACCCAGCTGAGGGAGGGCCATGTAGAATAGTAAGACCCAAACTAGCTAACTCATCCATTCTATGCTTAATACCCCGAGCTCCGCCGTCTTTGCTTAAAGGGCAGAAAGAAACTCTATGCCCAATTTTCCCACAAGATTTGCAGAAACGGAAAAGGCCTTCATAAGAAAAAGATATCCATGTCTGCTCCCGATCATTAAGAGCAACAAAACAACCGGGTATCAAAGGCTTCGAAAGATCAATCCAAACCTTGACTCTCACGAAATTCCTGCCAGGAGGAAGAGTAGGAAAAGCTTCCTCTTCATAAACATCACCAATAAAAGAAAGTAGATATGCAGCAACCGCAGTATTCATTAGATGGAAAGGAAGCCCTTTAACCCTAATCCACAACGGGATAATATGAAAACGCAAATTATCTGGAATGGTTTCAGGCGAAGCCGGCCTAAGAACTAACAACAAACCCTCACTATTTAGGACCTGCCTTTGAAGAAAATAATCACGATCCGCATGCGAGGAGAATATAAAAAGATAATAAGGATCCATTACCCGAATGGAGACCGACCCATTTAGCTTCCAATGCTTAAAATATTGCAGCATAAATCCTGGTTATCTCCAGGAATCGTTGGTCTTGAAAGTTCCCCACCAAAACATTATTAAAATCCAGTCCCGTGAAATCAACACAAAGGTGGGGAGGAAGCTTCACAGTAAATCCAGACCGACATGGAGAAAGATTAGAATGGGAAGCCATCGGAACAGAATATAATTGAAGAAATTTTGAGATGTTCTCAGTGAATCCTGGTAATGTTTTATTTAAAAGAGAGAAAAGAGAAGTTTAATTGAGGAATTTTTGAGATGGATACCAGGAATACCAGAAAGGGGTTTAAATAAATGCATCAAAAACCATAATTAATCAAACTAAATTCGAGAGAATATAAGAAGTCAGACCCTTAATTGACACTTGGCAATCAACAAGCTAAAAGAGGAAGAAAATGTAGAGATATGGCATGCAGTAGTGGAGGAAAAGAGCATGCAGCAGAGGAAGAGATTTCGAAGAACCGAAAAGACAGATGAGGAAGGAGGAAGGATTTTAGGGAAATTCAGAGAATTATTACTCTTAGAGGGAGAAAATCAATTTTCTTACTCGAGATTTTTTTTTTTAATGAGTCAATCGCAAGTAGTCTATTGACAGCCAATGAATGAACTTTGTGCGCACATCCTTCCCCCAGCAAAAACTAGAAATCAGGGAATAAATCCTTTTGCATATTCCGAGGGGAAGCAGAGTGGGTGACATAATGTGACGAATTGAAGCGAGCAGAATAGCCTTAATAATAATCATATTGCAAGGTTAACTAAGGTGAAGAGATGACCAAGAAATAATTTTGGATGCTAGCTTATCAAGGAGCGGATGGAAAGCGTTAGATCTTTTCCGAGGCAAATTGACTGCGACGCCCAAATAGGAGCCGAAGTTGTCAGTAGACTTCATCTTGAGTATAGAGAGAAGGAATGATTTGAAGTCTGAAGGCGAATTTGGGCTGAAATTTATGAAAGACTTGTCTAAATTTATCATTTGGCCCGAGATATCCTCATAACGGTGAAAAATACTCCCTAACGTCTCAAAGGAATCAAGGTTAGCTTTGCAACATATAAGGGCGCCGTCCGCATAAAAGAGATGCGAAACCGTTGGAGCAAATCTTGAGATTTTGAGTCCATTGATTTGACCCATTTCCTCAGCCTTGATCTGTTGGCGAGATAAGACTTCCATACAGAGAATAAAAAGGTATGGGAAGAGAGGGTTACCCTGACGCAGACCCGCCATCGCGCGAAAATACGGGGAAAGTTCCCCATTAATAAGAACCAAATATGTAACTGTGTATATAATATAGAATATACAATCTAATACCCCTCCAAGTCGATGTTTTGTTCCATTTTCTTTTGAGCATAAAAATTAAGGAAATGAATTTAAACCACACAAAACACTCTATACCACAGATATGACTTATTCATTATGTTAGCTATTTCAAGCATACAAAACACACTATATATTTAAACATAATTCTAAAATTCCATATAAAGCACTCCTTTAGTTTTCTGTGGTGTGGCCCTCAGTACGTTTAATGTTATAAGTAAATGATGAAAGGTCGACAAGTTTTCCTAGTTGACTTATTCATCAGATATGACTTATTCATCATGTTGGCTATTAATCGGCCGCACTTCAGCTAGACGATGATAAACCTTGATCGTCAGACGGACCGTATTCCGACCGAATTAAATCCTTGTACCAACAGTAATCCGAGCATATGACACATAAGTCGTGCATTCGCCTCCTAGACTCTGGCGTTCACAATTTCATAACGTAACATTTTGGGACGAATAGTGAATGCATAGCTATCATTTGGGTTTAAGTCAAGAGATATGCATTGGAGTTCCAAGTTATGTCCTCATTTTACCTAAAGTCTCTTTTCTGCATAAAAAATGGGGTTATCAATACCTTATTTTATGTCTCATTTTCTTAAATCACTTGGTTTTACGATTTTTTGAATGAGATTTTTTCTTGTGGCAAAAAGTTGCTTGCGGCACAAATCTGGCTACAGATATAGCTAATAATCATTATTGACACAAACTATGTTATACCCGTGGCAAAAGAATATTTAGGTACGAATTGTTTTGTGGCAAAAAAAAGTTTAGTCATGACTTACGTCTTTTCCATGGCAATATAATTTCTTTATCCACGAATTACCAAACACCCGTGGTGATGATCTCTCCATACATGAATCAAGATATGACTATGTTAAACAAATGAAAAAACTGCATTTTAAAAAGATATGTAAAAGCTGAAAGAAATTTAACCAAATATAAATAATAATCAATACATCAATCAATCAATCAATCAATCAATCAATCAATACATATATATCAAGCATGAACGTTTCGAAGTTTAAGAGAAAATTATCGTAATCAGAGTAGATCTAGCTTTTTTTTTCACTTTATAATTTATGATAAAACTATCATATGAAATAGATCTACAAATATGTTGTATGAATGTATTCCCACAATTTGTTTAAGTTTTTAAGAGAAAATTATCCTAATTAGAGTAGATCTTGCAAAATAGATCTCGTGCAGATGTGTAGCTTTTCAGATAGAGACAATAGAGAATTTAATAATTATACAATTGGTATTTAACTCAGTTTGAAGTTTAAGTATAAAATAATTACTATTAATAATGTTTGGTATTAAGAGGTAGAAAAAAATAACGTTAACCTTTTTATCCCGAATAAGATTATCGGTTTTACTTAAACTATTTTGTTAATATTTTTTTTAATTTTTATTATATCATTATATCCACAAAAGGTGTGATATAAACGTTAGGCAATGCCCTTGATAATACAATCAGAGAAGAAAACGTTTAATAAATCTACTTATATATATATTTTAAAAAAAATAAATACAAAAAATTAACCATAATTGAATTGTTCACATAAAAGTAACCATAATTTTAAGTAATGCATTATATTATTCGTACTATTTTAATTATAACATAAAAATAATTTAAGAATACTCTCAACTTGGTGTACCTTTGTAGTAAAAGGCATAATTATCGAATTCATTAGAAAGTACTTGCTAAAAACGTGTATGGAAGGGGTAATTCATTTAATTTCTTAATTTTTTTTTTAAAAACCTAAAATAATTGGAGGGTGTCATGGTTACAAATATTATTTTTTAAAAAAGAAAAATATTAAAATTAAAAAAAAATAGTGTTAGCTATTTAATTATATCACATGATATTACTTTAATTTTTATTTGTTTTCTTCAACTATGGAGAAAGTTTTAACACTAATCAATTTATTTGTTTCCTTAATCAAACTATGAGTGATATTTGGAGGGAAAAATTTGGATAGACTTAATCTTTTAGTATATAGGCTATGATAAAACTTATTTAAAAAAAAAAAAATTAGTATGTAGTTGGATGAAAAGAATCGGGTGATATTTGTTCAAATAGTATTAAGTCTATTAAACAATGGGTGATATTTGGAGGGAAAACTTTGGATAGACTTAATCTTTTAGTGTTAAAATCGTTGGTCTTGGAAATTTCCAATCAAAAGTCTAGTAAAATCTAGCCCCGTTAGATCAATAGAGAGATGATGGGGAAGCGAGAAAGATGCTCCAGCCCTATCAGGACTGTTTAGTGAAGAAAAAGACATGATTTGAGTAGTTTGGAATTTTAGGGTTTTGTGAAATTGATTTGCAAGACGAAGGGGAAAGGGTATGCGAGTATATAGATCAGATTTGCTAGAGGTAGACACGCTTGAAGGTGTAAGAGGAAGGACACATGCTGATGGGCAACAAGATGCCAAACTCTACAAAAGTGGGCATAAGTGGTATGTAAGGGAAAGCAGCGAACAAGATCGGAGAAAATGGAGTTAGACGACTATCAAAGAAGACTTTTTTTTAGAGAGACCCTAGAGAGAGAAAATGTGTTGTCGGTTTTATAATTCAAATGAAATTTAAATTTTCACAATGAAAATGAAATTTATTCATTGGAAAAGAGAGATTGAGTGATGAGTGAGAAATTTTGAGAAAGAAAGCTCGTACTTTGGGTTCCTAGGTTTTTGTGTAAAGGCAAAAAACCATATTGAATCTCATTCTCTTGCAATGTAAGATCTTTAATAGTAATAAAAATAGACATCGATATTAATCACAAAGATAATATAGTTAGTATTAATCCAAATAGTACAAATTCTGCTATTGTTTTACGAATGAAGTCAAGCAAACATGTGATTGAGGCTGCGCGAATTGAGGAGGCTTGAAAGCTTAAGGAGATGAACATTCAATCCGCTAGTGCGGGAAATGTTGGAGACTCTGATGGCCAGGAAAATCAAGGTCAGGAATCATGAGTTGTGGGTTCGAAAAAGAAGAAAATTGGGAATTCCTCCTCAAATAAGGATGGAAAATTGGAGACTATTGCTGAACATTCTGGTAGTGACCCTCTCAATAGAGGTAATGCACTCTAACTAACTCTAGAGGATGTCAAGGATGAGATAAATTATTGAAATTCTACCGTGTTTGGCTATATTATGGGGGGCTAACCCTACTAGAATGACTATGGAAGGCTACCAAAGGCGGGAATTGAAAGACTATGACATTTCTAATACTGCCTTCATACCAATTTGAACATCAAAAATTGGTGCTAGAGAGGGGGGTTAGGTTATTTGATGAAAAGCCTGTAATCCTTTGCCCATGGGACCCTAATGTAAAGTTGAAAAATGTATCCATTAAAACTGTACCAATATGGGTTAAACTTGTAGGCCTTGACTTGAAATTTTGGGGTAACAATTGCCTTGAGATAATTGCCTACTTGATTAGGAAGTTTATCAGGTTTGATGAACTCACCTTGATGAGAACCCTAATAGGATATCCTAAGTTCTTGTTGGAGATTGAGGTTGATCAGCAATTCCCTAACAAGGTCTACTTTGAGGATAAAAAGAGGCAGGAGGTTACGTTGCTTATTGAGTATGATTGGGTACCGATTAAATGCAAGAATAGTAATGGTAACGGTCGTAGCTCTTGTGTGTACATGAGGGGAGCTGGAATTGCCCAACAAGCTCCTGTCAGACAAGTCTGGAAGATAAAGAAGGGTCCTGCTTCTGTGTTAGATCCTGCTAAGTTCCCTGTCTTTGTAACACCCCAGATTTTATAATTATGAGTAATTTACTTAAGTCGTATATTTTATAAATTCGTCTTTTACTTTTATTGGATAAAACATTTTAACTTAATAATTTATGATTTCGTGACTTTAAATTAATGTTAAATAGAATTTTATTTAGTTGGGTAGAAACTGTCGCATTTCAGTCTGTTATGAGTTCATAATCGGATTCTATGCAAAAATCCAAGTGAGTTGACCCGATATGAAATTTAGGCCTTCTATTACTCACCTTCTCAAAATAAACTCACTTATCCCTCCTCCTCAAAATTTCAACAACATATACCTTCATCTTCTTCCTCATAAACCCAAAACCACCATTAAATCTCCATAACTTCATAAACTTAAGACGTATGCCATTTCTCCGTCTTTCAACGAAACTTGACGATTTTCATCAATCTTCTCCTCTCATCTTACTCTTTCTTTTCATAACATAAAATACCCATTTCCTCCAACTTTTTATAAAACCCATTTTTCTAGATCTAAACTTAAGACGGACATAACTTCTCCATTTCTTAACCAAATTCAATTCCGTTTAATGATCCGGAATCCTCTCACCATCCTATTTCTTTCTAGCCAATAAAAGATCGAAACTTTTACCTTCTTTTAAGACCGATTTTCCAGAATTTCGGTCATACCTTCTAGTCTTGCGATTTGTCGGGAAAAAGATTGGTTTTGAAGATTTTGGGTCAAGGGATTCAAGTGGGTTGATGGTTAGCTTGAGAATTAAAGATTTGAAGTACTAATCGAGGTAATGTAGACGGGTTACTCGGTGTCACATCTTATCTGTTTATGTGTTTAGGATAGATTTTCACATGAGATATGAGTTAATTATGTTACATTAGCATGATTATATGTTTACTACTTAATTGTATGTTGGAATTTATCTCATATGCTATACTTGTGGAAATTCATGTTAATGTTATTGAATTTATCTTATTATTGGTTAAACTCATGCTTAATATCATTAATGTTGTCCCATGATGCTTTAAATGATGCAATGTAATGATTTGATACTCATATGTTTTATTTAACGTGGTTTGATAATGATTAATGTTAGTAAATATAATTGGGTAACAGTGGATTTGAGTATGTTGGAGTTTGGAGGTGATTTTCGTGCATTGCGTGTCCTAGCCGGGTAGCCGGCCGCCGCCCTACCGCTGGCTGGGAACTGTTGGAGCAAGTGTCCTCCACAATAGTGCATTTATATTATAAATCTCATTTTGGAATATTAGTGGGATGACTAGTATTTTGATACTCCACGTCAGTTGATTAACGTAAATCGATAACGGTCAGCTGACTAGAGTTAGACGTTATTGTCGTATGACGGCGGTAATCAACTGACCCCTTTCGGTCACACCTATAGGATGAGACCCAAACAGAAATCTAATTATTTGTATACGATACATATTAATTAGTACTTTATATATATATTTGATATATGTTTAGTTACGAGAGTTAATTATTGGAAATTGAGTTACGAACTCATTCCGGATAAGTTTATTAGTCAATTATACGATAATTGACTGAATAAATTTTACGTCTTATTTTAATACGATTAAATAAGATTTAATTTAATGATTAATAGTTAATTCATTAAATTAGTTGAGGTTATGCATATACTTTGAGGTAGAGGTGATTAGTTAATTATATTTACAAGGAGTTGTAAAATAAACTAACTAGGCATTGTGGGACCCATTATATATTGATATAATGATAAAATATCACTTAAAAGTTAAGTGTATATTATTTATTAATTTGAGTCATAAAATTGTTATATGATCAAATTAATCCTTAATTATACAAGATAATTAACATATGATTATAAGTATTTGTGGGACAAATATCAAAAATCAAAATGGACCACATGACACTAGTGGGTGCCGAAATTATTGGTAGTGTATAACATGATGATTGTTGTTTCTTGTGTTACACTACAACATGTGATCATGTCATGTTTATGACACATGATCATGTTCTTATTCACTACTACACTCAACATTTTTGCATGAGATTATTTTAAGCAAATAAGGGGCCACTTCATGCATGTGTTGGCCGGACCCTTGTGTCCTTAAATGGACAATTTTGTTGTTCATTTTGCTTGCTTGTTCATTCTTATTTTGCATGTTCATCTCACTAAAATCCTCATCTCTCTAAAACCTCTCAAATACTAATATTTTCCTATTACTAGAGTAGTAATAAAATCCTAATATTAGTTCATCTTATCACTTGTGTTTTCTAGTCAAAAACTAAGTGATTAGTTTGGGTTCTCTCTTGGGTGCATCTCAAAGGAGGTCTTCTAATTTGAAGATTACAAGGAGGATCATCTTATTTCTTTCTAGCACAAGAACAACAAGAAAGGTGTTTCTTGTTGTGCCCATATAAACCGAAATTTCCCAATGTAAGGAAATTTCTTCTTACTTTTTATTATGCATTTTAATTTGCATGCATGTTACATAGATCTTTATTAAACACTAAATTAACAAGTAATTTAGTAACTAATTAGAGGAGTCTAATTAGGGTCTATGAACTTTCATGTGGTATCAGAGCTAGCTTGTAGCATGCATGTTGATTTTAAGCATTAAAATCGGGTTATACGATAACTTGAGTAAAAATCGAAAATTTATGTTAAAAATGGTTTTCACAAAATTTTCTGATTTGCATGCATACCTACTGACCTCAAAATGTTTGTGGTCAAATTTGGTGAATTTACGAATTAATTTGCTATTTATTTTGATTTATGGCCTTTAAAACCGAGTTAACATGCGGTTTTATGTTAAAAGTTAACTTAAAAATAGTTGCATGTTGAATATGGCATTTCGTCATGTATTGCATGGTTATTGATTTTTATTGGATAAAAATCGATTTAAAGGAGTTATTTTGTTCTTAAAATTGAAACGAGACTTTCTGGAGTTGAAAATTTTTTGTACATTGTAAAATATTATTTGTATTATTCTGGTAAAATTTGAAAATTTGTTTCATCTTTTTACTATTTTAGTTGGTTTTTATTTGATAAAAACCGATTCTTATAATGCTATTTGTTCATAAAATCATTTCAAATTTTTGGGCAAATGTTTTTGTTCTTGAGGTTCCTGGAAGTGTTCCAGAATGTACAAATATTTTTGTTTCAATTTTAATGATTTTTAATTTTATTTTGGGTTTAATTCATAAAAGTTATGAATAAACCTCTTTAAATAGCAAATGCGATCAATTTAAACTAATTAAATACAAGTGAAATTAGTGGGGACTAATTTTGAGTTCTAAATCAGTTTAGATAATTAGTTTGAGCTTAAATACGATTTAAGTGTTGATTATTGATTTTTAGTAGATAAAATCGATAAAATTCGTAAAAACCGAGCTAGAATGAACATGACAAGTGTTGAGGGTGATTTTGGCATGATTTTACAGCATTTTTATTTATGTTGTTGAATGAATGAATGTCATTTATTTATTTTATTGCAAGTTGTACCTAGTATGGCCTAGATTATTTTTAATCGGTATTACCCGTAATGTAAGGGAATACCGATTTGGTTGTAATTTATTGCGATTTCGTATCGCCGTTTTGTAATAATTAATAATTTCATTTTATAGATCAAATGTATAATAGGAATTTGCTATGTATTCATTTGTATTTTTGTAATTATTTATTGTGAAGACGGTGATTCCCAAAGTCGGTGTTCCAAAAGACGGTGCCATATTGGAAGGCGTTCCAAGAAGAGGCAAGGGACCAAGGAGTTGGTTTCCGATTTGTAATCATCTAGTTAATTAGATTAGCTAGGTGGCCATACTAGGATTTAATTTGATTGCTTGCTTTATTTTTCCGCACATGCCAAAATCACCAACATGCATTTTATTTATCGATTGTCAATTCAACGTTATTCAAAATTCACCGACTTAGTTCACTTATAAGGAATTAATAACTAAAATTGGCAAGACCTCTCACATAACTTAAAAAGGAATTGAGATTTAGCCTTACCAATTGAAGCACCTATGAACCCCGTGTTAATTAGGACAACCACAACGTGGACCTTTTTACCTCGGGTAAGTAGGGTGATACGATCACACGCCTAAATTGGGTTGGACTCAACAAGATAAGCGTTATCTTGGGACTAGGAGATGGTTTTAGTTGAAATCCGTCGACCGAGAGTTCTAGGAGTAGAATTAGTCAAAAGTTGACTTACCGTCTTTTACATAAAAGTTGCATAACATGTTCTTTTGTCTAAAATGCGGGTCTCGGAATCGCTTATATAATTTCGTGAGGGGTCATTATATGAGTGACTTGTTTAAATCGGTTATACAAGTAAATTTGATTAAAACAATGAATGTTAATATTTCCTAATTTTGTTGTAGTTATTCATAATTCGCAATGGCAAACAATAACAACACCGTTCAACTAGGAAAAGACTCATGGCTAAGGTCCGTTATGGACAAATGCATCTTAAAAGACGATGGAACTAATTTCGTCGAGTGGGAGCAAACGATCAAGGGCGCGGCGTTATCGGATAACGTTTTGCGCTACTTGACCGAGGCACCACCCAATGAACCCGGCCCAAGAGCCACTAATGCGGCCAAAGCCGCCTATGAGGAATACCTTAAGGTAGCAAACGACGTCAAGATGGTCTTGATTTGGTCGATGTCCTCAACCCTTAAGCAACAATACATCACCCTTGGAGCATATGAGATATTCTCTAGGGTGACGTTGGCTTTTTCTCAATCACCCGAGATTCGCCAATATAATGCTATGACTAGGCTTTTTGAAGCCAAGCTAGAGAAGGGCCAAAAGGTTGGCCCACATGTGCTTAAGATGGTGGAACATGTTGACACTCTAGATCGTCTAGGGGTCAAGATTCCTAAGAAGCTAGCGGTTGGCCGCATCCTTCACTCACTTCCTCCCAAGTTTGCCCAAGCTAGGGCAAACTATAACATGCATGGCATGGATAAGAGCTTTCACGAGCTCAATGCTCTCCTTACCCAAGTCGAAAGGGATATGGAAGCAAGTGGGAGTGAGCAAAAGGATGTTCTTTCAATGAGATTGAAGAACTTAAAGCTAGGGGTTCAAAAGGGGAAGGGAAAAGCCAAAGCCCAATTTAAGAAGCAAGGAAAGGGAAAGGGCAAAGCTATTATGTATAGCAATGCCAAGGCTAAGGGTAAGAAGCACGCCGAAGCCGAATGCTTTTATTGTAAAGGCAAGGGACATTGGAAACGCAATTGTCCCAAGTATTTGAAGGATAAGAAGGACGGATGTGTGACACCGTCAGGTATAATCCTCTCTTCTCTCTATATGATAGATATTAACTATGCTTGCACTTCCACTTGGGTATTTGATACTGGATGTGGTTCTCACCTTTGTAATCACTTGCAGGGGCTGAAGGACGTGCGAGCACTAGCCAAGGGTGATGTGGACCTACGAATGGGGAATGGAGCAAGAGTTGCCGCCGTCTCCATAGGAACTTATGTATTAACCCTAGCTAGTGGTCTTGAGTTGTATTTAAATAATTGTTATTTTGTACCCTCCTTGACTAAGAACATTATCTCCATTTCCGTACTTGATGCAGAGGGTTTCTTTTTTGTAATCAAGAACAATAGTTGTTCGTTTTCTTTTAATGATGTGTTTTATGGTAAAGCCATCTCTATTGGAGGCATTTATGTTCTTGATAATGTTAATGAAATATATCATGTAGAAAGCAAGAAGCTCAAATTAGGTGAACCTAATCAATCATACCTTTGGCATTGTCGTTTAGGTCATATAAACGAACGACGCATAAAGAGACTTGTTTCAACGAAACTTCTCAAACCATTTGATTACGAATCTTATGGTGAATGCGAATCTTGTCTTTTGGGCAAGATGACTCGTGCTCCTTTTACGGGAAAAGGGACACGAGCAAGTGAAGTATTAGGCCTCATACATACCGATGTATGTGGCCCAATGACTCTCCAAGCTAGAGGTGGTTACAAGTACTTCATTACTTTTACCGACGATTTAAGTAGATATGGATACGTCTACTTAATGAGGCATAAGAGTGAAGCCTTTGAAAAGTTCAAAGAGTTTCAACATGAAGTGGAAAACCAATTGAATAAGAAGATAAAAACCCTACGATCCGATCGTGGTGGTGAATATCTAAATTATGAATTTGATTCACACCTAAAAGATTGCGGTATAGTATCACAATGGACTCCTCCTGGAACACCTCAATTAAATGGTGTGTTTGAAAGGAGAAACCGAACTTTATTAGATATGGTTCGGTCGATGATGAGTCTTACAGAGCTTCCTGACTCGTTTTGGGGATTTGCCATCTTAACCGCAATATTTTCACTAAATCGTAGCCCGACTAAAGCAGCCAATAAAACTCCATATGAGATATGGAAAGGAAAGGTTCCTTATTTGTCGTTTATGAAAATTTGGGGTTGCGAGGCGTTTGTTCATGAGAAGTCTAATGACAAGCTCGCACCCAGATCCGACAAATGTTATTTTGTAGGATATCCTAAGGAGACTCGTGGATATTACTTCTACAACCGTCATGAGGACAAAGTGTTTGTGTCTCGTGATGCTGTCTTTCTAGAAAGCGATTTCGTTTCTAAAAGGCAGAGTGGAGAAAATTCGAACTTGATGAAGTTCGAGAGCCACAAACCGAAAATGAAGTGGAGGAAAACGTTCCCTCCTCGTCTGAAACGGTTATTGTCCCTAGAAGGTCAGGTAGAATTAGTTCTCAACCTGATCGTTACCTCGGATGTATCGAGGGAGATGGTGATTTATTACTTTTTGAAAGTGATGAACCCACAACCTACAAGTCGGCCGTTTCTAGTCCCGACTCCAAGCATTGGCTAGAGGCCATGCAATCCGAAATGGATTCTATGTACGAAAATCAAGTATGGGACTTGGTAGACTTACCTGAGAAGGTGCGACCTCTTCAGTGCAAGTGGATCTACAAGATCAAGAATGGCATAGATGGACATATTGATGTCTACAAAGCTAGATTGGTGGCAAAAGGCTTCACTCAAGTTCATGGTTTACACTATGACGAAACTTTTTCCCCAGTCGCTATGCTACGATCCATTAGGATTCTCTTAGCGGTTGCCGCATTTTATAACTATGAAATTTGGCAAATGGATGTCAAAACCGCCTTCTTGAATGGGATTCTAGAAGACGAAGTGTACATGACACAACCTGAAGGTTTTGAGGATAAATCCAACCCTAAGAAGGTATGCAAACTTAAGAGATCCATTTATGGTCTTAAGCAAGCATCAAGGAGTTGGAATCATCGCTTCGATCATGTAATTAAACAAAATGGATTCACTCGAAGTGTCGAGGAACCATGTTTATACATGAAGTTTAGTGGGAGCAAAGTTACTTTCCTTATCTTGTATGTGGATGACATACTTCTCATTGGGAATGACATACCAATGCTTACTTCTACCAAGGAGTGGCTTGGGAAACATTTCCAGATGAAGGATTTGGGAGAGGCACAACGCATTTTGGGTATCCGGATCTATAGAGATAGATCCAAGAGGATACTAGCATTAAGTCAAGAAGCTTATATAGATAAGATTCTTGATCGGTTCAAAATGAAAGACTCTAAGAGAGGCTTTCTTCCAATAGGTCATGGTATCACTCTGAGTAAATCCCAGAGTCCTACCGTCACCGAGGAGATTGAACGCATGAAGTTGATCCCTTATGCTTCAGCAGTTGGGTCAATCATGTATGCTATGATGTGCACTCGCCCTGACGTCGCCTATGCTTTGAGCATGACGAGTCGTTATCAAGCCAATCCAGGTGAGAGTCACTGGATAGCCGTAAAGAACATCCTTAAGTACTTACGAAGGACTAAAGATTCGTTCTTGGTGTTTGGAGGAGAGACTGAGTTGCGTGTAAAGGGTTACACGGACGCTAGTTTCCAAACTGATAGGGATGATTTAAAATCCCAATCCGGCTATGTCTTTATGTTGAATGGAGGAGCCGTTTGCTGGAAGAGCTTCAAGCAAAGCGTGACTGCGGATTCTACAACAGAAGCTGAGTACCTCGCGGCATCAGAGGCTGCAAAGGAAGCTGTGTGGATTCGGCAGTTCTTGGAAGGACTAGGAGTAGTCCCTACTGCCACAGATCCCATCACGATGTATTGTGATAACAGTGGGGCTATCTTTCAAGCAAAGGAGCCCAAGTCTAGTAACAAGTCTAGACATGTACTTAGGAAATACCATGTAATTAGAGATTACGTGGAGAGGAAGGAAATAGATGTATGTAAGGTTGGGACAGACGATAACATCGCTGATCCTCTAACCAAGCCTCTTACAAAGGCTAAACATGACAGTCATGTCGTCTCGATGGGATTAAGACGAGTTCCTGAATTCCTCTAGATTATGTGATATGTAATAATTGAATGTTGTATCAATGTTTACATATATGATAATTGCATTCATTGTTCGAGTTTTATATGAGCTCTTTTATTTAGTATTGACTAAATTTTAGTACTTTGTTTTATCCGAATTGGTTATAAGAAAAGGTTGAACCCAATTCAAGTGAACATGATGAACTTGGTAATTGTCCCTAGTCATTTGTATAAGGTGACGTCTCGAAATGACTAGATTGTAAGTCGATCGATGGTTGGTTCAGCACCATGGGGTCATGGAGATGACTGATCGTTTACATAGACAGACTGTAGAGACACTCTGTCGGACAGTGACCATGATAGAGTCCCTTATCAAAATTGTTGAGCCTGGTCGTGACGGGGATTTCTATTATATTCCTATGAGTCGATTCTTTAGACTGGCGACCATTTACCTGAGTCGGTGTATTTTCCGATTGACTTTGGTTTTTGTCCTAGGTCGTGCCGTGAAAGGAGGCCGATGGGCATCTACTGGGTCATGGTGATTTGCATTATACAGTGTAAGTTGGGTCAACAGGAATTGTCCACCCACGTTGGGTATTAACATCTTCGGGCCACTCGAGGAGTAGTGACTGGAAATGCGTGGCCACGCTCGGAAGAGATCTATGGTAGATTTTCCGGTCAGACAGTTACTCTCCAGATCGAGAAAACCACTCAATTTATTTTTCCAATCGCAAGTGCGACCTGAAAGACACCTTGCGATGAGTGGGAGGATGTGACGCTAAAGTGACAAGAGAATTGGTAGCACACAACTTGTCGAGACAAGTGGGAGATATTGTGGGAGTAGGAGTCCTCCGCAATAGTGTGGACTACATGCACAACTTGTATCGGACAAGTGGGAGATTGTTGGAGCAAGTGTCCTCCACAATAGTGCATTTATATTATAAATCTCATTTTGGAATATTAGTGGGATGACTAGTATTTTGATACTCCACGTCAGTTGATTAACGTAAATCGATAACGGTCAGCTGACTAGAGTTAGACGTTATTGTCGTATGACGGCGGTAATCAACTGACCCCTTTCGGTCACACCTATAGGATGAGACCCAAACAGAAATCTAATTATTTGTATACGATACATATTAATTAGTACTTTATATATATATTTGATATATGTGTAGTTACGAGAGTTAATTATTGGAACTTGAGTTACGAACTCATTTCGGATAAGTTTATTAGTCAATTATACGATAATTGACTGAATAAATTTTACGTCTTATTTTAATACGATTAAATAATATTTAATTTAATGATTAATAGTTAATTCATTAAATTAGTTGAGGTTATGCATATACTTTGAGGTAGAGGTGATTAGTTAATTATATTTACAAGGAGTTGTAAAATAAACTAACTAGGCATTGTGGGACCCATTATATATTGATATAATGATAAAATATCACTTAAAAGTTAAGTGTATATTATTTATTAATTTGAGTCATAAAATTGTTATATGATCAAATTAATCCTTAATTATACAAGATAATTAAACATATGATTATAAGTATTTGTGGGACAAATATCAAAAATCAAAATGGACCACATGACACTAGTGGGTGCCGAAATTATGGTAGTGTATAACATGATGATTGTTGTTTCTTGTGTTACACTACATCATGTGATCATGTCATGTTTATGACACATGATCATGTTCTAATTCACTTCTACACTCAACATTTTTGCATGAGATTATTTTAAGCAAATAAGGGGCCATTCATGCATGTGTTGGCCGGACCCTTTGTGTCCTTAAATGGACAATTTTGCTGTTCATTTTGCTTTGCTTGTTCATTCTTATTTGCATGTTCATCTCACTAAAAAAAATCCTCATCTCTCTAAAACCTCTCAAACACTAATATTTCCTATTACTAGAGTAGTAATAAAATCCAATATTAGTTTATCTTATCACTTGTGTTTTCTAGTCAAAAACTAAGTGATTAGTTTGGGTTCTCTCTTGGGTGCATCTCAAAGGAGGTCTTCTATTTTGAATATTACAAGGAGGATCATCTTTTTCTTTCTAGCACAAGAACAACAAGAAAGGTGTTTCTTGTTGTGCCCATATAAACCGAAATTTCCCAATGTAAGGAAATTTCTTCTTACTTTTTATTATGCATTTTAATTTGCATGCATGTTACATAGATCTTTATTAAACACTAAATTAACAAGTAATTTAGTAACTAATTAGAGGAGTCTAATTAGGGTCTATGAACTTTCAGGAACCCCCTGATCATAATGTTGAAGTTTAATGATTTTTGGCTACGTGTGACTCCCAACCGGGTGGTCGGTTGCCGCCTAGCCGACTTAGAGTCATTCCTTATGTTTTTTTTATGCTTGATCTATGTGACCCCAACCCGGTGGATGGTTGCCCCCTAGCCGGCTAGGAGTCCCCTTCCTTCCCCTTGTGTTCGGTTTTTGGTGTTACCTGTGAGGCCCAGCCAAGTGGCCTGGCGCTGGTCACCATGACCGCCTGGGAGTCTCCGATCCTTTTTGGTTATTGTTTGGCCTTGGGTGGTGCCCAGCCTGGTACCCGGCCGCCGGTCCCCTTGACCGGCTGGGATCCCCTTGTTTCCCCCTTTTTCTCTTATTTTTCATATATCTTCGTTTGTGACGGTTTATAAATTTCGTTTATCTTATAAATCGATGTAATGACATTTAATATTCACATTTAGACCTTATGATATCTCACATGCCTTTCTCACATGTTAGTGACAGTTTTAGCATGTTTCCCCTTTTGAGTCGGTTTTGTCTTAAGTAATAGGTTGAGTCTTACCTATTGGATATTATTGAGCTCTCATTTCCGGGTTACACCTCTACACTCGTGAGACTTAATGTCAGAGCGATGTAGGCGTAACCTTGATACCTTTGTGCATTTTTTTAGTGGGGATATGATGAAGTTTTTGGGAGGCGAACGCATTGCGTTGATCGACGCGACCATCAAATGTTGTATCCTTGTGAGGTGGTGTTTTTTGCATGTAGCGTACTTGCTTGACATTTAGACCTCTTTCTCCATAACTATAAGCTGAGGTTGGATACTTGTGCTCTATCCGCCTCTTCCGTAAGCTGCCCTTGCCGCATTTGGGGTACGTTAGAAACGCCTTATCTCGAGTCTTGGATGTGGAACGCCTTACCACTTGTCGAATAGGGAAACGCCAATATCCCGAGAGGCTGGCCAAATTTAGACTAGGACAGTATTATTATCGTCGTCCTACCGAGAGGATCAGAGTCATGTGTGTTCGAAATGCCTTATCGCATACAGTTCAGGGAAACGCCTTATCTCGTGGACATGTTTGTCTTGGTTATGACTATGCGACATGCCTTATCGCATACGGTTCAGGGAAACGCCTTATCCCGTGGACTCGTATTTGACTTGTCTTGCAATGTACATATGCTAGTGCGTTTCATCTACCGTGAGAGTGTGTTTGCTTATATTTGATCATATGTTTGTTTTTGTGCTATGAAATGTTGGATGCCTATGAATGGCTTGTATGTTGAGTCCTAACCTGCTCAAGCATATGTCGCTAATGGTGAGATCCAAGCCCTTAGTGTACATATGGTTGCTAAGGGGAGTCCTCCACGAGTTGATGTTTCATGATAATGACATGATGGATGGTTCATATGCTTACGTAATATTATTAAAAAATGCTCTTCTTATTCGGCATGATAAATATATGTTTCATGATGATATATGCTTTTATGCTTGCTTATGTGCGTTTTGATGTGATATGGCAAGGAGAACCCCGAGTTACTCCCCACTGACTGTGGCATTTATTTTTAATGAATGAACAGGTTTCAGCGTGGTGTTTCATGGGGTATTGACGAGTGAGCTAGCGAGCATTGTGCTTACAACGATTGACCATTACGATATAGTTTTAGAGTAGTTATTATTACTATTTTGTTTGTGTATCTATCAAGGGATCAGGATCCCTTGCATTTCTTTAGATACCATTTGTATAAGCGATTTATTAATCCGCTGCAAATCTATGTGTTTACTTTATTGCAAAATTGCGGGGTGTCACAGTCTTAACTAAAACTGTAAGTGTAATTGGAGACTCTGAAGCAAGAGTTGAACCTATAGAAACATGAAAGAGACTATGATTTAGTAGGTCACTCATAAAAATACTCCATTGAACATGAACTATGGTTCTCTGTTTACACCTGCTAGATTTATCACAAGGAGGACTAGAGATGAGTCCAGAATCTCTGGGGCCAGGAGAATGATTTTGTATTGAAGTTCATTAGTGTTGTGGGGTAATCATCTAAAATGGTTGATAAAGGAGGAGACGGAGAGTGTCAGTCTTCTCCACGTGACTAGGTTAGGAGTTTGGAATGTGAGGGGAATGAATAATGATGGAAACAAAGACAAATCAAATGATTTCTTCATCAATCAAAAGTGGATATATTTGGTCTCCTTAAGACTAGGGTCAAACCTATGTTTCTAAATAATGTAACAGGTAATGTTTTTAATGGATGGTCGTTCACTACTAATCATAGCTATCATTATGGTCGGAGGATATGGGTACTCTGGAGACATCAAGTCTTTAAGGTGAATATTATTGAGATGTCTGCTCAATTTATCTATCTTGAGGTGACGAGATTAGATGATGATAGTAAGATTTTCACCACTTTTATGTATAGCTTTCATAAACAAAAGGATAAAAGACCTTTGTGGGATGATATCATCGGAATTAGTAAGGTGGATTCCTAGGTGGTTGGGGAGATTTTTATGTTCTTTATGCCAATGAAAGATTGGACTTCCTATTAAGGAATCTGTGACTCAACAATTTAAGAGAGCTATCAATCTTAGTGATTTGTAGGATCTGAAAAGTTTACGTGCTTTCTTTACAAGGAATAATATATAACGATTGACAGGGTGTTGGTGAATGAGGCTTAGGTGAGGTATATGCCTGACTATTATGCTTACTTTCGTCCTGAGGGGGACTTTGATCAATGACCTTATATATTTGAGGAGGGGGCTTTGTTACCCAAGGAAAAATAACCTTTTAAGTTTCTTAATATGTGGTCTAATGTTCATGATTATAGCAAGATTGTGAAGGTTGGGTGGAAACAGGGTTGTATAATGACTCTTATGTGTAGGGTGATCTAAAATTGAGGTTATTGAAACCCTATGCTAAAGCACCTAAATAGGGACCTTTTCTCAGATATAAAGAGGATTCAAAGGTTGCTTATGAGCTTCTCTTGAAATGTCACAACCTCCAAGATTATTCCACTAATGATGACCTTAGGGATATTGAATATCAGACTAGAGGAAGCTACATAATGATGAAAAGAGATAAAGAGGATTATCTGTGGCAGAAAGCAAAATGTAATTTGGCTCGAATCGAAGATATCAATTCAGCTATATTTCATAGAGCTATTCGGCAAAGACAAATCCGGAATATATTTTTTAAGATTGTTGGCATTGATGGATTATCTTATAAGAACCCTGATGATATTATCCATGCTATTGAAATATATTATAAGGAACTTATGGGAACTACTGGAAGTACTTTTGACTTCAACCGTAGTGTTAAGAGGAATGGTCTTAAAAAAAAAACTGATAACGGTCTAAACTTTGAAATATTCCTAGTGTTAAGAGGAATGGTTTTAAGAATTTTTTTTCTATTCCGCGGGATAAGAATTCGGGTCCTGCTGGCTATAGTAGCCGCTTCTTCAGAACTAGCTGGAAAAGTCACATACCTCATCCATGTGACGGGAAAGCCTAGAAGGGAAACTGTCTAAATTATGCACAATTCGTAAGCGCGACTAGTCTCATTAAGCATGGAAAATGATTTGCCTCCTAGTGGTACAATTCGTAAGCGCGACTAGTCTCATTAAGCATGGAAAATGATTTGCCTCCTAGTGGTGCAAGTTTAATATCGTTTTTTTGCCCCCAACTAATTTCTTGGTCAAGAGCGATGGATGGATTATGGAAGTGAGATCAACGTGGGGTTATCAAACACATTAGGTCAATCGAATTTCACGTCTCCCTACTAGGTAGGAGATAAAGATTGTCCCGTCTTAGTATGAAACCACTAGAGTAAATGATGCAAACATCGGCAAAGGTAAGAAGGTATTTGAGTTTTTATTGCTTGAATTTTTCTTTCTTTTTCTTTTTTTCTTTTCTTTTTGAACTGCACTTGGATGGTTGTAATTTTGACATGATAACACATTGTTTCTACTTAGGATATGCGGCAGGGACGGACAATATTGATATCCTCACTGAAGTGACTTTGAGCGTGACCCTATGGTGTGGGTGCACTAGTCCCTAGAAGTCCCATTTGGCACTTCCATAGTGAAAACAATAAAACATAACTTCGAACTCAATTTTTTGGCTCGTACTGTATTGTTTTCTTTTTGTAGGTATATATGAAAAAACAATGGATCAAGGTTGGTTGCATTGTATGGCAGCCACCTAAAAAATTCACTAACCAAAGACTATTCACATTAATGGGGGTTGTTATGGGGGATAAGCGCAAACTCTTGGCTGAGCATTAGTAGACGGGTCAAAACAACACTACAAATGCACAACCTAGGGCGTTTCAATCTCCACGATTATTAGAACACTTCATGAGGAAAAAGAAGCTAAAAAGAGTATGTATGTTTAATAAGCTTTCCAAAAGACTAGTTACAAAAATTTTATCTTAATAAAACAAAATATCGTGGATGGAGCCTAACATTAATACAAGCTAATGCAAATGCTCTAATCATCTAAATGACATGTAAACTAATGTAAAACGTAACTCCTAGCAATACACAAGTTTTACATCCACCGACCAACAAAACTTCACATCACAATCATTAACACATCTTATCCTCCTCAAGTAACAATTAAGAAGAAAAGGAATAAAGGAAAAGAGAATAGGAAAGATCATAGCGTGCCTCTTAATTATGTGAGGTGCCCTTATGCAAGGATATAAGAACCATACAAAAATATATATTGGATAGACTCCATCTAATCTATTTTTTTATGATTTTTCAAAAAAAAATCGAGAATTAAAATTCAAAATTAAAGATATGTTTTTGGAAGTTTCGGATTTTTTGATATTTTTATGAATTTTAGAATATAAATTCAGAACCCTAAACTAGGAACGTACAATACCTCTAATGTACAAATGAGTTTATTAAAAATAAAGAGAAAATGTTTTTGGGTTTTTTTGAAATGATTTTCTTAAAATGAAAACAACATATTTGCGTTTTTATAAGGAATAGGAAATAACATGTTTTTTTGTTTCAAATATTTTTAAAGTGAAATACTTGTTTTTGAGTATTTAAATATTTTGAAAGGAAAAGCATATTTTTGGAGTTTTATATAGCAAGATAAAGTAATAATGTAACACCCCCGATTATTTTATAAATATTTGTTTTATTTTTTATTTAGCTTTAACGTAGCGAATAGTTGTATTTTAGTATAGTTGGGTAGAAACTATTTCATTCTAGCTCGTTTGGAGTTCAGAATTGGATTCTACGCGAAAAGCGGCTAGTGGAAATCGATCCACTTTGGAGTTGACTCAATTTGTGTGTAATCTGGCCTTTCCCCCTAGGTTTTAAACCCACAAAACAACTCAGCTCTCTCATCCTTACTATCTTAAATTCCATAGAGCTCTATTCATTCTTCTACCTCCAGACCCTCCATTAAACCTCATTTTATTAAACGCTTAAAACTCTAATAACTCCCTTAATTCTCCATAAATTCTCTTGATTCTCCCGCCATTCTTTTCCTCTCCTTGCTCTCTTATTTCTAAGTAGTAAAGTTCATCTCTTTCTACATTTCGAAAATACCATCTTTTTCTAAGCTTAGGATTTCTTACAATTTTGTGCTTTTCGTATTTAGGAGGAGATCTTGAAGACACGAAAAAAAATTACTTCTTTATTGAAGAGGATCTAGAGTCTTAGAAGAGCTATCAAGGTAACGTAGACAGGTTAATCGACATTACTTTGTTTGCTTATATTTTGTGCCTTAGAGTAGATTCACATGCGAGAGATATATTTTTTATGTCTTCTTGTGATACCCCCGCGATAGCGAAAATAGTGCGATTTTTTAAACATTTAATACAAACTACACGAAATATCAAACATGAATACGATGTAACATAAAAAGTACTACAAGGGGGAAAGAAAGTCCCTGAAAACAACAATAGTCCAAAAAATAAAAGTCTAAGAGACGCAAGGCAAACATCGAAGTGTCAACGTTCGCTAGCTCCCACAAGGATACACCCCTTGAAACACATACTACAACATGTTCATTCTTTAAACATGAATGCCACGGTCAGTAGGGGTATCACGAGGTTCCCCAGCCACATCATAAGAAAACAAGAGAAATTACTCGATCAAACACACACACACACACACACACACACACACACACACACACACACACACACACACACACACACACATATATATATATATATAGAATTGAGATCTGATGAGAACCACTAAGATAATGAGAACCGTGAGAACTCCGCCTTACAAAATTTATTTTTTAAAACAAATGAAATATTTGGATTCGGCGTAGAATATTATGGCTTGATAACATATTTATTGGCCGAAAATTTGTAAGCTACTAACGGAAATCGAGTCGAAATAGATTTTAATCTTTTTAATGCACCTAGAGTTGGAGTGAGTGTCCTCAAAAATAGTGCAATCACATAATTAAATCTGAATAATAAGAATACAAAGGGATGATGAATATTATAGTCAACTGTTCAACATAAATCGGTAACGATTGGCTCAATTGAGTTTGACATTACTGTCGTATGACGGTGGTGATCAGTTGATCCCTTTAGGTCATACCTAAAGGACAATCCCCTAATCATGTACATTAATTAATTGTAAAGCGATACAGATTAATTAATCCCTTAAATTGAACCAAGTTTATATTGTAAGTGAGAAATATATCTTATTGTAATATGACTAAATAAGATTCATTATAGTAATTTAATCGTTATATTACTAAGAATGCATAATGTTAATTTTTTATATTTATAGTGGATTCTTTCCATCATCAGCTATTGAAAATGATGAAGGCAATGATAAAGCTGAAGTTAAGTTATGAAACATTTGAGATAAGCACAATTGGTTGATTATAATTACAATTGGTTGTAGATTATATTAACCAAATATGAGATGACCCATTTTATTTACATGTAATTATAAAATGTGACTTTAAATGTTAAGTCTAATTTATTTGTTATGAAATTGCATTTAAACTAGTTAAATGTACATTTGTAAGCAAGATTACATGTTACATGTCACATGTCACATGATTGACAAATGACAAAATACAAAAGATAAAATGGACACCCATATTGTTATGGTGCTCCGGTTTTTATGGGTTAGAAGTGGCAATTGGTTTTTAATTGTTAATCTAATTTAGATTAGACAACATGATTACTACCTAAGTCTTCTAGCCCTAAGTTTAACACATTGAGAAGACAAATAGCATAAGCATGCTCACCCTTCCCCATTTGTGTTGTGGGTGGCCGGTCCTCATGTGCACAATAAGGAGATGTTTCTCCTTATTAGTATGCACTTGATCTTATATGTGTGATAATGCACTTATCTCTCTTCAATTTTTCCTCTTTCTCACACTGCAAAACTTAAGAAGTTTTTCACCATAAACTTGAAATTCTTTTTCTTACTAATAATATTTACTAAGTGTAGTAATTAGATTATTAGTTATTTTAAGGGAGACTACTATATTATACTAGTGTAGTATCTAATATAGTGATTAAAGGGAGTTGTCTTGGGTGCAACTTATTGGAGAGTTCTTATACTTAGAACTAGGAGTTCATCCTTAATATTGTAAGCTCAAGAACAAAGTAGGAAGGAGTCCTATTTTGTGCCCAAAATCCATTCAAATCTATGTAAGTAACAATTTCTTCTTCCTTCTTTGTATTTTAGTTAAAGAATTAACTATTCATATATATGATATTAGAAATGTCTAATATCGAGTTTAAGAAACTTACAAGCGGTATCAAGAGCTTTAGTTGTTGCATGCATAATCGATTTATAGTTTTTTCGAGTTAATGTAACTTAAAGAAAACTAGTAATTTGTGTTTTATAAGATAAAATCACAAAGTCATTAGCATGTCAATATATTCTGATCGTAATATGATGTTAGGTCATTTTTATGAGTTATGGAAATTTATATTGCTCAAATATGATTTTTAGTGTTTTTATTATATTTTAATGAGTAAAATGATGTTTAAAATACTAAAAATAGTTAGACTTATCTTCTGACCGTGAAATATTTACACCATATCACACATCTATTTTGCGTACTTTATGTAAAATTTCATGTGAAGTGGACTTACTTCTCATGATTTATGATTTTTATATGATAAAATGATATAAATAAAGGTCAAATGGTTAAAAATACTTCCGCTTTGAATATGACCATGCAATTTTAGTATGTTGTCACATGCATGTTTTACTGACATACTGGAAATTTCAGACTGATGTGATTTGTCTAGCATGAGTTATGAATTTGTAATGTAAAAATGGCATAAATAGTGACTTATTACTGGTTTATGTATTTTCGCATGTTTTATATGATTAATATGATTAATTTAATATGATTAATTTTCGCATGCTTTATGTATTTTATTTGATAAAACCGATAAAGCGCAACCAATTTTTCTCAAAATCGATTCGAACTTTTTAACCTTGATTTTTGACATTATGAGTGTCATGAAAATTTTCCAGTATGTGCAAAAATTTAAAATTAATATTTGGAAATTATTATAATTAAATTTTGATTTATTTGATGAAAATATGTTTTTAAAGTCTAATTTTGAGCAATTATATAACAATAAGTGTTGTTTGGTGATTTTAAAGTGTTATTATCACCCATTTCCGTAAAACCGGGTTATATATGATATAAACCGTATTATAGGGCGATTTGGCATTTAAAATGAGCATGTTTTATACATATTATTTTGCTGCGTATTTATTATGAATATAATATTTTGGTTTATATAATTTGGAATTATGTAAGTTATTCCTTGTATGGCCTTAGTTTTAATCGATATTACCCGGAATGTAAGGGAATATTGATTCGGATGTAATTTATTGTGATCTCGTAACACTTTTATTGTATTATTTTATTTTACAAATGTATAATAGAAAATTATTGTAATTTTATTATATATTTTGTAATTATTTGTAATACCGGAGTTTCCCAAAGACGGTGCCATTCAGAAAGAAGTTCCGAGAGAGACGGTGACCTTGGGAGGCGTGCTTATGAAGTTCAAGGGATCAAAGGAGTTGGTTTCCGAATATGTAATAAAATATATGATTTCCTATTCTAGGAAAGTCCATACTAGGACTTTTATTTTTATGCTTGCATTTTATTTAATATGTTTGCATGCATTACCTAGTCGCCATAACATGACATGCATATTTATCGAGTATTCGACCGTGTCAATTAAAATTATCGTTAATTCCTCGATTTAGTTCACTTAACTGAGATAGATAATAAATTGACATGACCTCTCATAATAAATAATTGAGATAAAGCCTTACCAAATAGTAGAACCCACGAATCCCAATTTCGCGAGGAAGTAGGCTCGGCTGACCGGGGTGCTAAACTTGTTACGTTAGGTAAGTGGGGTAATAAAGGTTATTATTTCGAAATTTGGATTGAGCTCAACAGAAGTATTCGCGACCGTAGCCGCATGTGTTCCGGGCTTAAGATAAATATTAAAGTAATATTATCGATCGAGAGTTCTAATGTAGAATCGATTAAAGAGTTAATTCACCGAATTATGTTAATGAGGGATGTAACACCCGCAAATGTACCCTATTTTTATATTAAAAATATTATACGGATACTTTTCAGCGAAATTTTAGATTTAGTCTAGAATTTAATTTCCCGTGTCTAATTTAGCAAATCCGAGTTCGTATTCGGACTTTACTCGAAATTTCGAGTGAGTTACGCCATAAGGCGCTTTTGGGCTTTATCCATGTTTTTCCACTTACTCACCTTATATCTCCGTTAAACCATAACTCCCTCATTCTTTTCCACTTACTCCTTCTTCCTCAACAAGTAACCAAAAACCTAAGCTCCATTTTTGATCAAGCTCAAGATCGTCACTACTCCTTCGTTTCTTACTCAAATTCGCTAATTTTCGTCATAATCTTCCCCTCTTATCGTCCTCTATCTTAATTGGTAATAAAATTACCATCTTTCTCATCTTTGAATTTATCCGTCTTTCTCAAAGGTGAATTATATTCATCTTTTGTTTATTAATTGTAGGTGGAGACCTTCAAGACCTCGACAAAGATTACTACTTAGTGGAGGAGGACCTAGACGAAGATTGAAGACGCGAAAAGGTAACGGTGAAGGGTTACTCGATATCAATACGTGTTTTAATGTCTTTTTGATGTTAATAAACGTATTTAGAATAGGATGATTATTCATATGATTTGTGTTGTTGATGATGGTTGTTGTTAGTTGATAATTGTTAATGAGTATTGAGGATTGATGATGATAATTGATGTTTGTTGATGTTCATTGGTGTTAAGTGATGAATTCGTGCATATGTCGTCCCAGCCGGTCGACCGGCCGCCGGGAAGCTAACTGGCTGGGAGTTGGCTGACTTGAAATTGGCATTTTTTATGTATATATGGTATTACGTAAGTCTCAGCCGGCCTGTAACAACCCGAAATATACCCGATTTTTCTAGTAAAAATATTTACTAACACTTTTCAGTAGAACTTAAGTTTTTAAAATAGGAATTTTTGTTCCGAGTCTTATTTTGAAATTCCGCGTTCGTATTTGGAATTTCTGATAGATTTCATGAAAAGACCGTTTTTAGTCATCTTTGACTTTTCTTGACTTTTAAGTCGTATTTGACTTTTCTTGACTTTTTAAAAGTCGTCATTGACTTTTCTTGACTTTAAAGTCGTCCTAAACTTTTCTTGACTTTTACGTCATCTTCCACTTTTCTCCTCGAACTTTTCATTCCAACTTTGACTTTTCCGTTGAACTTTATTTTTCCCCGACTCGTCTCACCATAAGTTTGACTACCGAAAATTTATTATAAAAAAATAATATTTTTGATGTTATTTTTATTTAGATTTATTAAGATTTATCATAATTTAATATATATTTGAATTTATTCGGAATTAAAGATTAACGTGTTACGTTTTTAACCGAACGTCATTTAACTATCCCCGACGCATCGTAAAGCGCGCAACAAAATCGAAACTCGACTTTGGCATGATTCACGCGCCCATGTCATCGTTTTCCACTCACGTTAGATATTTTAATTCTTTTGATTAAATTAATAAGAATATCTAAGATATTTTCAACTTTATCGATCAGTTAACGAAAATTACGCAAATCGCTCAAAATCAGACCCGCTTTCTCTCCTATCCTCATGGTTTTTCTTCTCTCTTTGACCTTGATATTTTCTTTCTTTTCATTACAATAACATAATATCTTGATATTTAATTCAATTAACTTAATATCTAATTAATTACGGTAATATAATTATTATACCGGGTCAATTCCATAACAACAATTTCAAAACCCAACTCACTATTTTGGCCTATATTTACACGGCACTCATCCACTCATTCCTACTCACAAACACCTTTTCATTTTTCAACAAATCAAATTAAGATCAAAATATCACTTTCTTTAATCGTTCTTGAGCGTTCTTCGCGTTCTTCATCCGTTCTTCATCGTTCTTGAGCAAAACCCTCATAAAACCTTCATTTCTTAATTAAATCCGTCCTAACTTATATTTCTAGGACCTCCTCTTCGCTCCCCATCTTCAAGTACGTTTTATTTCCAATTCCGACAAAATCGTTTTCAACACTTTAATTATGGAAAATCATATTTTAAGTTCTAATAATGTTTTTCTTGTCATTTCTTATAGGGGAAGATTTTGAAGACGAATTTGGTGACTCGTATATCTTAGAAGAAGACTAGAAGACGGGTTTCTTAGTTCTTAGTTCTTATTATTTTGGTGCTACTTGATTTTAGCTAGCTAAGGTAACGATTCCGAGTTACTCGACGGATAAATGTTACATAGCTTTGGTTTACTTTATTTTTTGGTTCATCTTTAGTTTTTGTTCATATGATTATGGTTTTATGATTTTAGTTAGTAACATGATAAGTGGTTGATTTTATTATGTTGTAGGAATTTATGAATATGTTGGTGTGCTTGTTATATTTTTATGATTTCTTCATGATGATGATTGTTGCATGTTGGATGGTTAAATTGGATGTTTAAAAATGGATGGTAGTAATTAAAAACATGTTGGAATTAATTGGAAATTGGGGTTGTTGCTTTGGTTGTGTGAACCGTGGAGGAGGGGCCAAACCGGACCAAACCAGCCGGTCCAGGCCGGGTCAGACCGGTCTGGGTTGGTCCATGGTGGGTCCGGGTTTTGGTCTTTGGGTTGTGTCGATGTTTGATTGATTGGTTGTTGTTTTGACGGGTTTTAAATATGTTAAAGCATGCGGGAAATATTGGAAAACGGTTTTTAGAAAATTAAAGCAAAACAGCCATTTAGCCCAAATCAGCCCGTGAGGCCCAAATCAGGCCCATGTGGGTCCGGCCCAACTCAGCCCGTGGGTCCCACTTTGGGACTTGTGACGGTTTTTGAGTTATCGTCATTTTTATCGTGTTTTGTAATATTTAGCAAGTGGGAAATATTAATCAGTAAAATATTTAATTAAAAAGGTTTTCATAAAATTATTATTTCTCACATGTTAGAAATTATAATACGAGATTGTAGTTTACGTTGAAATCATTTAAGTCAAGCGGGTTTTGGGTATAATATGATAATTCACATGTTAGAAGTAGTAATAAAATAACATGTAATGACTATGTTGATTTTATGTCTATGTGATAAAGACTCTGCTTCTAGCCGGTTTGATCCAACGGGTTTGGTCAAACTAAGATCTAGTCAGCCCCGATTTGACTGATGACCCGTCGCGGGACTCGGGTCGGGGATTTGTCTTCAAGTAAGGTTGTATTTAATTATGAATTAGCCTTAGTAGATATGAGGCGATAGGATATTTGATTATTATTTATATGCAATTAGTCACATGATAGGATGTGTTCCCGTGACTGTTTGTTTATATGGTTGGTGTCGTGTTGACTAAGTACCCATAGAGAATTATGGATATATGGCGTCTTGACCAGTCTAATTCTAAATGAGTATCTTGGACCATGACATTGATAGGTCCGTACTGTCTTTAACGAGCATATGGAGTTCACTGCTTGATAGCTTTTGTGTCTCGGCTTGGTGGGTTTATATCCAAGTCGGGCATGGCTGCCTGATCCGTTTTGGGACTGGAGCCAGCTTAAGTACTAGCCATCTCTGCTTAGGGGGTCGCCTAGTAGAGTTTCTCATAGACGGTTATGTCATGGGACGGGGAATGGAATAGCTGTTGTCGCTAGGTCCGATCAGTCTAGGACTAGGATGTTTTCCTACCTTGTGGTATAGCCTCGAGTTACAGTCGACTATTGGCCGTGCTAGGAACTTATGCCTGTTTATAGACGTATTGGTCTTTCATGTTTGATGATTCTATGAATCTTAGAAGGTGAGATGCAAGCCGGCTAAGGTTGATAGACTTTGGATTACCGGTTGTTAACTGATTCACATGATATCTTGTTTGATTAGGGTTGTAGTGTATCAGGGCCATGTTTTAAATGTAACCTCTGAGCCAGCATACCAGCTTCCCTACCTCGTGTTATAGATTGAAAACAGATTCACATGATAGCTTTCATAACATGAAAAGCATATCGTATTTGTTAAGGTTTTGTATTTTCCATATACATCTCTTTTATGTTATTCATGTTTTATTAAAACTCGACATTTCGTGACTGTGAGAACTCGGAGTTACTCCCCACTGACTGTGGCGTCCGTGTTTATATTTAATGCGGTTGGCAGGTTTGTGATGCATACTTGGGTACATTGACGAGCTAGCGAGCGAAGTATTTACCTTGGACCTATATTCGGTTCTTAGGATTGTATATTATAATACACTCTTTTATTTCCGTATTTATACGGGAGATATGTCTCCCGTTTTGGATAATTTTTATGTATAATATTGTTTCCTTTTGTTTATGAACCTTTTTCTTTAAGACACCTTTGTTATGATGAATATATTTAATAGTTGGTTCCGGTTTTAAAATTTACCGATTTTCACTAAAGTGAACCTATTAGAAACGTATTCTCATCTTTTATTTATTTAAATTATTTTTTTTCTTTCCGCAAATTTGAGGGTGTCACAGTTGGTATCAGAGCATTTTTGCTCCCGACGCACGTTTGTGTACCCTTGTATAAATAACTTGACCTTAATAAAATAATAAACGTGTGAGATAGAATGGTAGGATGGGTAGATTAGGATTTATGTTGTAGTCTATTTGTTTATGCTAATTGTTAGGAGTAACTTAATTTGTTTTGTTTCTTATGAAGATGGTTGGACCTCTTGTAGAAGAGATCTGTGTTACCTAGAAGGAGTATCCTCTACCGAAGATTTGAAGATTTACAAGCCTAATTGAAGTGTATTCCTTCTTCATCTATGAATTCTCTCGTCCTTATAGTATTAAGCTCTCTTCCTTCTATCTAGGTGTTTCTTTCTCTTCCAACCTATTTGCCTCTTGGAAATCACTCTTGATAGTTCCTCCATCTTACCATTGGTATCCTTACCTCCCTCTTGTAGCATTTTTATGGATGTCATAACCATCGGTTTGTGGTATATTATACTTAGTCGGAAGAACTTTGAATCTTGTGGAATATTAGTGTTTGTTAGAATGAACTTGTGATTTGAGGAAAATGGTATAGATCTAATTTCACCCTATGGTGGTGAGAGTTGGTATCCTTGAGAAAGGTGTGGTAAGGTATGTTTAATGATTTTAATGCCTGATGCTTGTCATGACTTGTGTATAAATAGTTCATGATATTCGATGGTATAAGGTCGAATGAGTTGGCTATGACTTCTTAACTCATTAGTAATTTAGTCTTTTGGACTTAGAAGTTTAGTATTGGTTTGAAGACCATGCTTATGATATGTCTATTCGGTGTAAATAAGAAGTTCTGAATGATATCTTGAGGTGCGAAATACTTTTGAGGTTAAGTGACGTCTTGTGATTTCTTTTTTTGTGTTTGTGAGTATAGGCTTGGTGGAAAAGCTTTTGGCTATAGTTCTTGGATTTAAATATATGATCTTACCTTATGGTATCGGGGACTCGTTTGAAGTAGTAAGGTTTCGTTGTAAGTTGAACCATATTACTTGAGGAATATTATTATAAGCAAAAACCGATGTATTGAGAGTTTGAAGGAGCTAAATAAATTGATTTGCGGTCGCATTGCCCTATGTTTGGCAAAAGTTAAGAGAAATGAGATTTGTGTGACTAATTTCTTTTGAGGTTTTGTGATTCAACTTTTGAGGATGAGAAGGTTCATTGTTAATAATTTACGGTAATGAATTTTGGAATAAATTGGATCAAAGGATTTCATAGTAAGCCTCTCTTACCTTGTGGTTGTTAGCGGTCTTATTTCCCTAATTATAAATATTTTGATGATGATTTCCAATAAGAGTTTTGATGGAGCTAAGAAGATTAGAGTTCGTAATGAATCTTTCATGGGTTGATAGTTATGGAGTTTACCGTACCGATGGACCTTAGAAGATTCTAATTGAATTTGAATGATTGGGAGTTGTTACTCGAAGTGTCATGTTTATGAAATATTTTATTAGGAATCTGATGATTGAAATTGTAGAGGATAATTGCACTCTTTTGAGGACTAAATTACTTGTACAGTTAGTGTTGTCGAGTTGCGATCGACATTTGAATTGTAATAGATGGAAGATAGTTTTGTGATTCATGCCTCTCTTTTCCCTCAAATTGATCCTTACTCAATCCGCTACTTTTCAATCCTTCCCCTTGTTAGTCCATTTTATTCGTGTGGACGTATCTCTTAGTATCTCGATTTGTGATTTCGATGTTCGAGTCGCTCTACGTTCGGGTATTGTCTACTTATTTTGATTATATCCTTGAGAAAACTTTCAAATCTCCATATCGTAATCCTAATTTAACTTTTTAAAATAGTTTAAAGATGGTTTGTGTACCCTCTTTTGGAGAAAATAGATTTCTTTCCCTTTTATATTTAGATTTTGTGTTTGGTTGGCTGTTTGGACTTGTTATTGGAGACGTCTGGTGACTAGTCCGGCACTTACTAACACCTGTTTTGATTTTCGATTTCACTATTTTGGCCTTGATTTAATAGCTAGAGTTCTCGTTCATGACGGGCACTCTTGTGATTCGTAAATAAAGTTTCTCACTTATGAAAAATTTACTTAAACCATTTTCGAGAAGAACATCATTTTCTAAATGTTTTACCCTTGTAAAAATTTTATTGTTAATTCTTAAAATCGATTCTTATCTTTGATACTTTTGTTTTCTACTCTCAAGTTTCGAGGACGAAACTTTTTAAAAGGGGGGTGATTGTAACAACCCGAAATGTACCCTATTTTTCTACTGAAAATATTTTACGGATACTTTTCAGCAAATTTAGGTTTTAATTTAGAATTTATTGTTTCGAGTCGAATTTGGAATTTCCGAGTTCGTATTTGGAATTTCCGCGAGATTCCATGAGAATCCCGTTTTAAGTCGTCTTTGACTTTTCTTGACTTTTGAGTCGTCTTTGACTTTTGAGTCGTCTTTGACTTTTCTTGACTTTTGGGTCGTCTTTGACTTTTCTTGACTCTTAAGTCGACTTTGACTTTCGTTGACTTTTCCGACTCACCCCGTAATTTGAAAGACCGAAATTATATTTGAAAAATAATATATTTAATTTATTTTAATTTATTAAGATTTATTTGAATTTATGATAATTTAATATAATTATTTTGAATTTATTCAAAATTAAAGAGAAGGTTTTACGGTTTAACCCCGAACGTCATTTAACTATTCCCGAGTCAACTTAAGTCCAGAAACAAACCCGAAACCCGACTCTTGCATGAGTCACACGCCCCATGTCACCTTTTTCAACTCATATTAGATCTTTTAATTAATTTGATTAAACTAATACAAATATCTAGGATATTTGTAACTTTATCAATCAGTCAGTTTAAATAACGCAAATCGCTTAAACTGACCCGATATCTGTCAATCCACACGCCTACTTCCTCTTGTCCTCTTAGGATTAGATATTTTTTATTAAACTAACATAATATCTAAATAATATCTAGATATTTGATTAAACTATCATAAAATCTAATAATATCTAAACAATTACCATAATATGATTATAAAACCCGAGTCAATCCCGTAACAACAATTTCAAAACCCGACTCCTTATTTCCCTATATTTACACGGCACCCACCACTCTTATTCACTACTTATCTTTTCATTTTACATTAAATCAACTTAATATCTAATTAATACCTTCTTTAATATAATCAAAATCGTTCTTGGTGTTCTTGAGCGTTCTTGATCGTTCTTGAGCAAAATCGTCACAAAACCTTCGTTACTTAGTCAAATCCGTCCTAACTTATATTTCTAGAGTCTCCTCTCCGCTCTTTATCTCCGTGTACGTTTTATTTTCAATTCCGACAAAATCGTTTTCAACACTTTAAGTGTTGAAATCAAGTTTTTAGTCTAATAATGTTATTTTTGTCATTTCTTATAGGAGAAGATTATGAAGACGAGTTTGGTGACTCGTATATTTTAGAAGAAGATTAGTAGACGGGTTTTTAGTTCTTATTTTGGTGCTACTTGATTTTTGTGCTAGCTAAGGTAACGATTCCGAGTTACTCGACGAATTAATGTTACATACTTTAGTTTTTGTTTAGGTTATTGTTATTTACGGTTTTAAGTAGTAACATGATTAGTAGTTATTATTATTATGTTGTATGAATTTTTAACATGTTTAGTGTTCTTGACATATTTGGATGATTTGTTCATAATAATGATTTTTGTATGGATGATGGTTAAATTGGTTGTAAAAATGGTTGGTTGTTAATTAAAACATGTTAGAAATAATTTAGAGTTGATGTTGGTGGTGGCCGTAGGGTGGCTGTTTTGGTGGCTGGAAAACCGAGCCAAACCAGGCCGGTTCAGACCCGGTCCAGCCCGGTCTGGTTGGTCCGGGTTTTGGTCTTTGGGTTTGTGTCGACACTTGATTGTTTTGTTGTTGTTTTGACGGGTTTTAAATATGTTAAGCATGCGGGAAGTATTAAGAAACGGTTTTAGAAATGACGACCCAAAACAGGCCCAAACCAGGCCCGTGGGCCCAGTCCAGGCCCGGTTCTTGTCTCGGCCCAAAACAGCCCGTGGGTCCCTCCTTGGACTTGTGACGGTTTTTGAGTTTATTGTTATTTTATCGTGTTTTGTAATATTTAGCAAGTGGGAAATTTTAATAAGTAAATTATTTAATTAAAAGGTTTTTCATAATATTATTATTTCTCACATGTTAGAAATTATAATACGAGATTGTAGTTTAATGTGATATCCTTTAAGTCAAGCGGGTTTTCGTATGATTTTAATAATTCACATGTTAGAAGTTGGAATAAATTAGCATGAGATGAATATGATGATTTTATGTTCAAGTCTATTGTAAAGACTCTGTTTCTAGCCGGTTTGAACCAAACGAGTTTGGTCAAACTAAGATCTAGTCACGCCCGTTTTGGAACTGATTAACCCTCGGCGGACTCGGTCGGGGATTTGTCTTCAAGTAGGTTTTATTTTAATGAATGAATGAATAAGCCTTAGTAGATATGAGGCGATATGATATTGAATATGATTTATATGTAATTAGTCACATGATAGGATGTTTTTCCCGTGACTGTTTAATTATATGGTTGGTGTCGTGTTGACTAAGTACCCATAGAGAATTATGAGTATATGGCGTCTTGACCATTCTAATTCTAAATGAGTATCTTGGATCATGACATTGATAGGCCTTACTGTCTTTAACGAGTATATGTTCACCGTCGATAGCTTTTGTGTCTCGGCTTGGTGGGTTTATATCCAAGTCGGGGCATGGCGCCTAATTGCTTCCACTTTGGGAATGGAGCCAGCTTAAGTACTAGCCAACTCTGCTTAGGGGGTCGCCTAGTAGAGATTCTCATGTACTTTTGGTCATGGGACGGGGAATGGAATAGCTGTTATCGCTAGGTCTGATCAGTCTAGGACTAGGATGTTTTTCTACCTTGTGGTATAGCCTCGAGTTACAGTCGACTATTGACCGTGCTAGGAACTTATGCCTGTTTATAGACGTATTGGTCTTTCATGTTTGATGATTCTATGAATCTTAGAAGGTGAGATGCAAGCTGGCTAAGGTTGATAGAGTTTGGATTACCGGTTGTTAACTGATTCACATGATATCTTGTTTGATTAGGGTTTGAGTGTATCAGGGCCATGTTTTAAAGTAACCTCTGAGCCAGCATACCAGCTTCCCTACCTCGTGTTATAGATTGTTAACAAATTCACATGATAGCTTTCATATGCTAGGTTATATGTTAGTTATTTGTTTCATAACATGAAAAGCATATCGTATTTGTTAAGGTTTTGTATTTTCCATATACATCTCTTTTATGTTATTCATGTTCTATTAAAACTCGACATTTCGTGGCTGGGAGAACTCGTAGTTACTCCCCAGTGACTGTGGCTTCCGTGTTTATATTTAATGCGGTTGGCAGGTTTGTGATGCATACTTGGGTACATTGACGAGCTAGCGAGCGAAGTATTTACCTTGGACCTATATTCGGTTCTTAGGATTGTATATTATAATACACTCTTTTATTTCCGTATTTATACGGGAGATATGTCTCCCGTTTTGGATAATTTTTATGTATAATATTATTTCCTTTTGTTTATGAACCGTTTTCTTTAAGACACCTTTGTTATGATGAATATATTTAATAGTAGGTTCCGGTTTTAAAATTTACCGATTTTCACTAAAGTGAACCTATTAGAAACGTATTCTCATCTTTTATTTATTTAAATTATTTTTTTGCTTTCCGCAAATTTGAGGGTGTCACAATGGTTAGTATGCTTAGGACTTGTGTTGTTGTTGTTGGTTGTTGTTAGTTGTTAATTGATATGAGAATTGATTGTTTGTGATGATAAATGAGGATTTTTGTTGTTGGTAACTCCTTGGGATTTGATTGTGCCTGAATCCCGTGAAGGACGCTGGCTGCGTCATGGGACGCTGGCTCCGTCGTGGGACGCTGGCTGCGTCGTGGGACGCTGGCTGCGTCATTGGACGCTGGCTCCGTCGTGGGACGCTGGCTGCATCGTGGGGAGCTGGCAGCGTTACTCGCTGCCGACCGCAGTTTTCCTGCACTGACCCCTTTTCGTAAAATGATCATATCTCCTTCGTTACTTGCTTGTTTTGGGCCTGTGACATCCCGTTGGAACCGTAAGAGGATAAGCTATCACCTCTAATTGGAATTTATGCATTTGCATGTCTATAACTATAGTTATGAGCGTTTGAAGTGGACCCTTGTTTTAGTTGGTTTCCAAACAACGTTGTTTTGGAGAGGTGATCTATGTTTTTATTCATTATGCTTCATAAACTTGTTCTAATGCTTATGTATCATGTATTGATTCTTTATCATAGTTAAGTTTATATAATTCCCTATTCTCATGTTTTGTGACGGTTTTTGGTATGTCCTACTTTGAGTCGGTTTTTACAAATGTTACGGTTTGAGCACTATTTTGTTATGCGCTTTGTACTCTCATTCCCTTGGCTACCTCCACATTCGTAAGGATGGAATGTCAGAACGGGGAGGTATCCTACTGCTTAATTGCATGTGTAGTGGGCATACGACGACGTTGTTGGGAGTTGAACGCATTGCGTTGATCGACCCGGCCGTCAAATGTTGTGTACTTGCGAGGTGGTGTTATTTGCATGTAGCGTACCGCTTGTTATGAGGCTTGTGCTCTTTTCCGCCTCTTTCGTGAATTATTCTACCGAATTTGGGGTACTCGGCGTCATTTGATTGACCGAGTCTTGGATGCGAAACGTTTATCGCATGTCGAACTGGAAAATGCGATTCCGGGATTCTGGCCAGATTTAGACTAGGGACCGTATATTATCGTCGTCCTACCGGAGGAAAATTAGTCTACCATATATGGAAATGTGATCGTGTATGCGCTTGGCGGAACGTTCTATCCCGTGGAGCTTGTATCCTACGTGCCATGTACCGGTGTGCTAGTGCGTGGCATTTACCGTGAGAGATGTCGTCAATGTATTGTATGTTGGTTGGATGATAATATGATTGGTTTATTCGTGATCTTCGCATGACTTGGCATGGTTTGTTTGTCGAGTCTCAATCTTATCAAACTTATACCGCTAACGGTGAGATGCAAGCCCTAGTGAGCGTATTCGGTTGCCTAAGAGTGTTTCCCCCGAGTCTTTGTATAACATGATGGATTCGGATTTGTATTACATATGCTCTTATCATTATATATTGAATTGCCTATCTATGTAACACCCGGAAATGTACCCTATTTTTAAAGTGAAAATATTTTACGGATACTTTTCAGCGTATTTTAGTTTTATTTTAGAATTAAATGTTCCGAGTCGAATTAAGAATTTCCGAGTTCGTATTTGGAATTTCCGCGAGATTTCAAGTAAATCCCGTCTTAAGCCGTCTTTGACTTTTTCTTGACTTTTGAGCCGTCTTTGACTTTCGTTGACTTTTTCCCACTTACTCCCCTCATACTCACCTTAACCTAATTCATTCACACAACTCAACTCACCCTTCTTCTCTAAGAAAACCCCATAAAACCTTGCCTCCATTTTTGATCCGTCTTAGATTCGTCGCTACTCCTTCGTTACTCGCTAAAATTCACGTAAGTTCGTCTTATTCTTCCCCTCTTAGCTTCCTCTATCCGTATTGGTAATAAAATTACCGTCTTTCTCGCTTTTTAAATTATCCGTCTTTTTCAAGGTGAATGATATTCATCTTTTATTATCTAATTGTATGTAGGTGGAGACTAGGAAGGTTTAGAAATCGATTAAAGACGCGAAAAGGTAACGGTGAAGGGTTACGCGATATCATTTACGTGTTTTATGTGTTTTCTAGGCTAGTAATCGTATTTAGATTATGGTTAGTATGCTTAGGACTTGTGTTGTTGTTGATGGATGTTGTTAGTTGTTAATTGATATGAGAATTGATGGTTTGTGATGATAAATGAGGATTTTGTTGTTGGTAACTTGTTGGAAATTGATCGTCCCTGAATCCCGTGTGGGACGCAGGCTGCGTCGTAGGACGCAGGCTGCGTCGTGGTGACGCAGGCAGCGTCACTCGCTGTCGACATAAATTTTCCTGCACTGACCCCTTTTCGTAAAATGATCATATCTCCTTCGGTACTTGCTTGTTTTGGGCGTGTGACATCCCGTTGGAACCGTAAGAGAATAAGCTATCTCCTCCATTTAGAATTTCTGCATTTGCATGTCTAGAACTCTAGTTATGACCGTTTGAAGTGGACCCTTGTTTTCGTTGGTTTCCAAACAACGTTGTTTTGGAGAGGTGATCTATGTTTTTATTCATTATGCTATATAAACTTGTTCTAATGCCTATGTATCATGTATTGACTCATTTTTATCATATTTAAACTTATATGATTCCCTATTCTAATGTGTTGTGACGGTTTTTGGTTATGTTCCCACTTGAGAGGTTTACAAATGATACGGTTTGAGCACTAGTTTGTCTTGTGCTTTGTACTCTCATTCCCTTGGCTACCTCCACGTTCGTAAGGCTGGAATGTCAGAACGGAGAGGTATCCTACTGCTTAATTGCATGTGTAGTGGGCATACGACGAAGTTGTTGGGAGTTGAACGCATTGCGTTGATCGACCCGGCCGTCAAATGTTGTGTACTTGCGAGGTGGTGTTATTTCCATGTAGCGTACCGCTTGTTATGAGGCTTGAGCTCTTTTCCGCCTCTTTCGTGAATTGATCTACCGAATTTGGGGTACTCGGCATATATATTGTAAGCACGAGTCTTGGATGCGAAACGTCATCGCATGTCGAATCGGAACACGTTTATTCCGAGATCCTGGCCAGGTTTAGACTAGGACCGTATTATTATCGTCGTGCTACCAGGAGGAAAATAGTCTACATATACGAAATGTAGCATCGTGTATGAGTTCAGGGAAATGCTTATCCCGTGGATGCCTGTTAATCATACTTGCCATGTACACGATGCTAGTGCGTTTCATTTACCGTGAGAGATGTCGTCTTGTGTGTCGTCTTTGAATGCGTGATTTCATGATATTGTTCATGGTCATTGCATGATTGGACACCGTCAATGTCTTGGTTCGTGATTGGATGATAATATGTTGGATTTTTGTGATCATCGCATGACTTGACTTGGTTTGTCTGTCGAGTCTCAATCTTATCAATCTTATACCGCTAACGGTGAGATGCAAGCCCTAGTGAGCGTATTCGGTTGCCTAAGAGTGTCTTCCCCGAGTCTTTGAATAACATGATGGTTTCGGATTTGATTCCCACATGATCTTATCATTATTTATCGAATTGCCTATCTATTCTTATCGTATCTCACATGTATATCTATATGTATGCATGCTCTACCTTTGTATCTCCTTTGATGTACGTTTAATGTGATATGGCTGGGAGAACCCGGAGTTACTCCCCACTGACTGTGGCGTTCATGTTTTTCATGAATGAACAGGTTGCTTGCATTGGATGACTTTTTAGATATGATATTTTGGGGTTCGGGTGTGAGCTAGCGGGCGTTGTCCCTGGAAGTTCACCTCTAGACGATATTAGCTAGTTTTGCTAAACACTTGTTCTTTGCTAACATTTTAAGAGACCCCGTCTCTTTGTTGTAATTCCGTATTTAGTTTGTAACATTTTGACAGACCTCGTGTTATATATATCTTGCATGTTTAAATGTTTTTAAAATACCGTATTTCCGCATATTATTTCACATTCTTGTATGTTTTATATTTCCGCATTCGCGAGGGTTGTCACAGATTGAGTGTCCTCAACAATAGTGCGATCATATAATTAAATCTCAATAAAAAGAATACAAAGAGATGATGAATATTATAGTCAACTGGTCAACATAAATCGGTAACGATTGGCTCACTTGAGTTTGACGTTATTGTCGTATGACGGTGGTGATCAGTTGATCCCTTGAGGTCACACCTAAAGAACAATCCCCTAATCATGTACATTAATTAATTGTATATCGATACAGATTAATTAATCCCTTAAATTGAACTAAGTTTATATTAGTGAGAATAATATCTTATTGTAATATGATTAAATAAGATTCATTTTAGTAATTTAATCGTTATATTACTAAGAATGCATTATGTTTATGAAACATTTGAGATAAGCAAAATTGGTCGATTATAATTACAAATTGTTGTAGATTATTTTAACCAAATATGAGATGACCCATTTTATTTACATGTAATTAGAAAATATGACTTAAAATGTTAAGTCTTATTTATTTGTTATGAAATTGCATTTAAATTGGTTAAATGCACATTTATAAGTTAAATTACATGTTACATGTCACATGTCATATTTGTGACAAATGACAAAATTAAAAAGATAAAATGGACACTCATTTTATGCATGGTGCACCAATTTTTGGAGGGTATTAGGGTAGGATTTAGGTAATTATGGTTGTTCTAATTAAGAATTAGACAAAATAATTACCTACCTATGCCTAGCCCTACTCTAATGCATTGTGAAGACAAATGCATGCTCACCCTCCCCCATGCCTTGTGTGGCCGGTTTGGTGAGTGTCCATAAGAGGAATTTTTCTCCTCTTTATTCACCACTTGATCTCATTTTTTTGTGATATACTTATCTCAAAAAAAATTCCCTTCTCACACTAAAAATAAATTTGAGAAATTTCACTTGTGTTCTAATACTACTAATAATATTACTAAGAGTAGTAATAGACATATTAGTGATATATTAAGGGCATCTCACAAATTATACTAGTGTAGTAATATTTGTGATTTTTGGTTATTGTCTTGGTGCAACTAATTGGAGAGTTTTTATACTAAGAACTAGGAGTTCATCCCTCATATTTTAAGCTCAAGAACAAAGTAGGAAGGCGAACTATTTTGTATCCAAAATCCGTTCAAATCAATGTAAGGAACAATTTCTTCTTCCTTCTTTGTATTTAAGTTATGCATGCATAACATCTTCATAGTTAAAGAGTTAGCCATTTATTTTATGATATTAGAAATATCTAATATTGATTTTAAGTAACTTACACCATGTGTTCCGGGCTAAAGATGACAATAAAGTATTTCATCGACCAAGAATTCTAATTGTAGAATCGGTTAAAGAGTTAACCTACCAAGTAATATTAATAATGGTCGCGGAGTCCGTGGCTCACATAAACACGAGTTAATATAGGATTTGGGTCATGGAATCATTTATGTAATTGGGTAGAGGTCACTATATAAATGCTAAACTTATTTAAAATGTTTACAAGTATTTTAAAACGATAAATGTTGATGTTTCTTTCATTTTCTATTTTGTAGTCAAACTTATTTATTCGCAATGTCGGTAAACGATAACGAGGTTCGACCTCCCGCACCACAACTCACCACCGTATCATGTCTTAGATCCTTTATGGATCAATGAAAGTTTGAAAAGAATTATTCTAATTTCGCGGATTGGAATGGGCAACTTTGCCTAGCCACCAAAGGTGATGGTAAGCTTCGTTACTCATCGAGACTTTTCCCACCACTCCTAATACAAGGTCAACTAACGTCGTAAGGAAGGCCTGTGAGACCTTCCCAAAAGAAGTCATCCGTAATCAAGAATGTCTTGATCTCCTCTAAGGATGTCGAGCTTCAAAGGAATGTCATAAAGATGAATTCCACATATAATATCTACACTAAACTCGTGACCATGTTTTCACGAGCTCCTAGGATCATACAATATGAAGTCACATCTCAATTGTTTTTCAACCTTAACATGAAGGATGGTCAAAATGTCAAAGCCCCCACGTGCTCAAAATTATTTAGCATGTCGAGGTACTCAAGGAGCAAGGAATAGTGATTCCTGAGCAATTTGTGATTGACTGTGTACTCCACTCCTTAAACCGTATCAAAGGGTGTGTTAACTTTACGGTGAAATTCAATATGCAAAACGTTACCACGACTCTCTATGAGTTGCACAAAATGCTTGTGTAAACCGAGCGTGAAATGGGCTACCTTGCTAGCACTAGCGAAGATGTTTTGAACATCAATGACAAATGCAAAGGGAAGTCCAAGAAGAGTAGATACAAAGGGAACAAGCCCACACCTTCTAAAGACAAAGAAAGGCTATTGGGAATAGTTCTTCTAAGTCTAAGAAGGGTGTCGCCTCCAACGACAAGCGGCATTATTTTAATGGTATAGGCCATTGGAAACTTAATTGCCCCAGATATTTGGGAGATATTAAGACTGAACGAGTTCTTCCAGTAGATAATAGTTCTCCCGGATGTTTATGTTATTGATATTAATCTCAACTTTGGTATTTTGATACAAGCTATAGTTCTCATCCTACTAATTAGATTAAGGGCATGAGAAGAAAGACAAGGCAAAGCAAGCTAAAGGGGATTTCCAAGATAAGGGAGCTAATGTAGCACCGCATAGAGGAGACCTATGAGTGGCTTGGCGCTACCTTGCTATTTGTCTTTCTAGTTATTTTGAATGTCGTTTTAGAACTTTTGATTTATGTGTTAGACATAGAAACTGGTTATTATTTCCATTTTAAAAGACAATTGTTGTACTTTAGAATGATGGCTTTGTTTTCAACCCAAGTCATTATGTTTATGGAATTTATGTTCTAAACTTTTCATTATACAAATTTAATATCTTAAACATAAAGTATTGTGAGAAATTGATCATATGAGAAAATATAATGATTTGATCATTATAATCGCATAAGTTATGAATTGGATTCTTACTTATTATGGACTTGTGACTAAGTATCACAACTTATTTGAAATAAGAAAGATCAATTGCATAGTCAAATCGAGTTGATGAACTCATATTTGGGGATTTGTAATCCATATAAGCCCCAAGATAAGATCTTATAACGACAATATGACTCCATACGGGTTAAGGAAGGGATAAGAACCCTAACTTTGTACAAGACATGGATGAAGATCCAAGTATTTAGCTTAGATAGAACAAGTCTATTGAGAAGTTAGAATACAAAGTCTAAACAAATAAGTTTGCTATAGATCGCTCAAAGATAATACGAGCATTTTAGCTCATTTAACCTAGAGAACAAAGCTGTTTGTGACTCATGGTGCTATCCTTCAAGAAAATATGTGAATTTTCAAAAGGATAGAGTGAGAGAAAATTTGCCACAATCTAATTTTTGGATAGAAAGACAAGAGAAAATGTTATTAAGTCGTCCAAGGTTAGAGGCTAGTAGTTAAAATTTTTACTTTTTGAAAGTAATAAGACTATGATCTATAAATTGGCGGTTATAATTTCCGATTTGAATTTGTTGCATAAGAGCCTTAAGAATACAAGATAGATACTATACATATAAAAATTATTTGGGGAGGTTTGGACCTCCCTAGGGTGAATAAAACTTTATTGTAAAGTATTATATATAAGTTAAAATATAACCATCTTTGAGATCCAAGATTATTGCATCTACACCTCGTTGAAAGTATATGTATGACAAAGTGACAAAAGAGTTGTTTAAAGTTACCTTTCTAAATGGGCATTTAGAAGTGGACAAGTTGTCGTACAAAACTTAGGAGATCAATGTGTGATCCTAAGATAGCATGGTTTCCTCGAATTGTCGAAGAGCCATGATTATGCGTGAAGTTAAATGGGAGCTAGATATATCATGTGTGGACATGAAGGTTAGTGGGAGCTGAGTTATCATGTATGGAAATGAAGATTAGTGGGAGCATAATATCTTCCATGTCTTGTATGTATGAGACATATTAATCATTAGGAATGATGTACTAACATTGCCTTCCGTGGAGGAGTGTTTAGGAAATCATTTCTAAATGAAATACTTGGAAGAAGCATATCGTATTTGAGGCAAAATATCTTCCATGTCTTATATGTAGGAGACATATCAGACATATCAATCATTAGGGAATGATTTACTGACATTGCCTTCCGTAGAGGAGTGTTTAGGAAATCATTTCTAGATGAAAGACTTGGAGTAGGTATCCAAAATCTATAGTGATAGATGAGAAAGGATACACATGATTGCTAATGTTTCCGCCATTAGACCAATCGTATATTCCAAGATATGCACATACCTTGATGAGTTGTATGCTTGATCCTGACAAGTCAATAGCAAATCAATCCATATGAGAGTCATTAGATAGCCTTCACAAATATTCGTCCATGAGTTTCTCGAGGAGAACTATGAGTTAATTCTTGTGTTTTATAATGATAACTTAGTTATGTATTAAAAGTTACACAAACCCAAGTTTCCAAACCTATAAGGATCTGACAGAATCCTAGGCTAACTTTTGTTATACTAAAAGCAAATAGATAAAAAGGCATGATTGAAGTGTCAATCATTGAAGATTCTACAAATAGAGTCTTAGTACATGGTGATGAGGAAAAGGTGGCTCATAAGGATCTAATAGTAGGCCCTTTCACCAACATACCTATCACGTAGTTATTGTGATTACAAGTAGGAGCATCTTTCAAGTAAAAGAGTTAAACACTAGATAGAGATTTAGTGATGTACTTAGATAAACTCATGTTATTGGGAATAACGATGAATGGAAAGAAAAGGGAATTCATAAAGTTGGAATAAATGGATACATGGTATATCCACTATCCAAGCTTTTATTGCATTAGACAAGATGGCCATGAAGTGTCATGGAATTTGTACACTTTAGATTATAAGATGTGAAGCAATAACATTATTTTGATTCATATATGATAATCATATTTGTCGTTTGAGTTTCTAAAACTCATTTTTCTGCTTTGTTATATCCAAATAGGTTGTAGTGACAACTTTGAACCCTATTAAAGTGAACTGGATTAACCTAGCCTTGACCCCTAGTTGCTTACATGAGGTGACGTCTCGAAGTGACTGGAGTGTGATGCAATTGATGGCAAGTTCAAGTGCCATAGGGTGATAATGGATGACTAGTCGATCACATAGACAGACTGTATGAGACACTTTGTCGGGCAGTGACCGCTTATAGAGTTCTGGCAATTCATAAAGCCTGGTCGTGGCGAGAGCTACTATAGTATTCTTACTGAGTCAATTCTTTAGACTAAACACGGTTCACCCAAGTCAACATAGTTTCTGATTGACTTTGATTTTTGCCCCAAGCCATTATGTAAAAACGGGTGAATGGGCAATTATTGGGTCATAAAGAACTCTGAGTGTACGAAGGGAATAATGCGGATAGAAATTGTCCAACTCCTTGTCAGGGTTAACTAATATCTCAAGGCCGCCACTCGAGGAGTATGGAATTGGAAATGTGTGGCCACGCTCGGAAGGTATCTACGGTAGATAATTCCGGTCAGACAATTACTCTCCAGATCGAGGAAATCACTCAAGATATGATCAAATTCAAGTAAGACCTGCAAGACACCTTACATTGAGTGGGAGATTGTAATAGGATAAGAGAATTGGTGACGCACACTTTTCGAACAAGTGGGAGATTGTTGGAGTAAGTGTCCTCAACAATAGTGCGATCACTTAATTAAATCTCAATAACAAGAATACAAAGGGATGATCAACATTATAGTCAACTGATCCACATTAATTGGTAACGATTGGCTTACTAGAGTTTGACGTTACTGTCGTATAACGGTGGTGATCAGTTGATCCCTTAAGGTCACACCGAAAGGACGATTCCCTAATCAAGAATATTAATTATATGTATAACGATACAGATTAATTAATCCCTTGAATAGAACCAGTTTATATAATTAGTGAGAATTATATCTTATTATAATATGATTAAATGAGATTCAATTTAGTAATTTAATTGTTATATTACTAAGAATGCTTAATGTTTATGAAACATTTGAGATAAGCATACTTGGTTGATTATGATTACAATTAGTTGTAGATTATATTATCCAAATATGAGATGACCCATTTTATATACATGTAATAATAAATTATTACTTAAATTGTTAAGTGGAATTTATTTGTTATAATATTATATTTAAATTAGTTAAATATACATTTATAATCATAATTACATGTAACATGTCACACATATGACACATGACAAATTACAAAAGATAAAATGGACACCCATGTAATATGGTGCACCGGTTTTATGGGGCTATTAGGGTAGATGTTTAGGTTTTAATTATTGTTCTAATTAAGATTAAACAATATGATTATAACCTAAAAGATTAGAGCTAGTCTACTTTCTTGTAAAGACAAAAAGTAAGAAGCATGCTCTCTTGTACACATGCTTGGCCGGTTTGGTGAGCTCCATAAGGAGATGTTTTCTCCTCTCATTTGAACTAACTTGATCTCATATTCATTTGCAACTTTCTCACACTAGAAAACTTAAGAAGTTTCTCTTATAATGAAGTTCATATATTACTAATAGTTTGCAATGTTACATAGTGTAGTAATAGTTGTATTAGTAATATTATTTAAGGGTTCCATATGTATTATCTAATATATGATATATGTGGAGATTTGGGATAGTCTAGGTGCAACTTAGAGGATTGTCTCTACACTTGAGGCTTAAGAAAGTTCATCCCATAGTGATTTAGCTCAAGAATAAGAATAGGACGGTGTCCTATTCTTGTGCCCATTTTGGCCAAAAGCATTGTGAGGAACAATTTTCTTCTTATCTTTGTTTTATTTATTTTTGCATGCACTAGATCTTGGAAACTAATTAAAGAGTGAATTTGTATATCATAAGAAGAGTCTTATGAGTATGTATATGAACCTAATAGATGCACTTTTGGAATTCGCCTACACTAGGGGACCTTTGTCAAGCTGGAATAAAAGATGGGGGGGTCTAGGAGGAGATGCGGTGGTTTTTTATGGTTGGGTGGATGTTGGTGACGATGGTCATTGTGGTTTTCGAGTATTGTCTCATGCTGCCCGGGTTCGAGAAGCTGACTATCTAGTGATGCGAGAATGGTGTGCTCGAGAGATTAGGGATTTTGAGGTTTACAAGGATTATTTTGATGCGGCCTACGTGACAGATAATGGTTTTAGTAGATTTGACAACTCTTTGAGGCGCATTGAATTTTCCAAGAACACCGGTTGTGGACAAAAAACATTGGATGCATGATGTTGATTTGTATGTGTTCGCATCGTTGTTTAACTGGACAATTTGTGTCATAGGTAAGACCCTGCAAAGTCCGACTACATGACAATGTGGTACATTTTTGCCTTTAAGGAGCTGTCCTCAAAGTCCCGTGCCATATGGTGTTTTGTGGATTTTAAATCACCACCATCATTGGATGCGCTTGCATTGTAGTGGACCACCTCAAGAAGTTCCAATGCCTCCAATAGACATGACTTGGGCGGTATATAGAGAACAAAATGTTGCACACTATGAAGATTTGTACAAGACAAATTTCGAGAATTGGCATACGTGTATGGAACGACACCTAGAGTGTGTCGCACAAGAAGGGATAAGTCTTGAATGATGTACTTGTGTATTTGATGGATATTTATGTATTTGTTTCTTCTTTTATCTCAATTTATTTTTAATTAAATATAATTGACGTTGACAACACTCAAATAAAGCTGACGGAAATTGATTTTTCATTGATATTCATAAAGTTAACTGACATATGACAACACTCGAATAAAGCCGACGGAAATTAAAGACAATACATAAAGCTGGCGAAATTAAAGTTGACGGAAATTAAAGTACACACATAAAGTTTGCAATTATTGACTTATACTAGACTGAGAATTACTAGAGTAGCTTTATAATACCACCATTAAGATAATCATACCACTAATACACTAATCAGTGGAATAATCTTCAGATGAATATTCCCTTGGCTTTCATAACTCCTCCTCTTGGTAACCGATATAAATGTGGTATATCCGAAATTTCTCAAGCAGGCCATGGAATATCTGACCACCACCCTGGTAACCCTTCATCAGCTGATATAGTGTCATGTCATGGATGACGGTTTCACATCTTTTGAACAACTCAATCACCTGCGTCTCGATCCTCTTTAGCTCATCCCTTTTCAGAAGGACCGATTCTAAAGAACAAATGAAAATGATAAAAAAAACGACGACACATGATAAAATATGATAAAGAACAAATGAAAATGATAACAACTTAATTTTACCTTTTGTTATATTAGTTTCAGCAATATGAGGGTTATTTCTCTTATAAAGAGTACCCATCATTTGTGGTAGTGATACGAGATTGGGTTTATAACGATTCATGAAATCTCAAACGATATTATTATTAAATACAACTAGTAAGCGGTCAAATAATAAAGGGACTCATGAAAAATTTCATCAATTTTATTTTGTAAATAATAAACCTCTTGAACATCGTTCATAATCATGACATGAGGCATGACGGAAAATAGAGAGAATGACAAGAGAGATTTTAAAGAGAAAGTGGATGAGATACTAAGCTGTGTGAAAAATGATGGTGGGATGAGGTCTTTAAATAGAGGGAGGCTTGAGATTGGGTACAAACACAAAATAATCCAAAATAAAAATACCATTACATAATTTAAAACATAAAATAATCCAAAATAATCTGTACAAACACAAACCAAACAAAATAAAACATAACTAAATAACAAAACAGGGTCATCAGCAACATCATCATCATCATCGTCGTCGTCAACCTCCATGACCCTGAAGTAGTCGGCCATATCTGTAACAAACCGATCTACACACGATGCCATCGCCTGCTGAGTAGGCTGTCTGTAGAGAAGTGAGAACCTACATGCAAGAGCTCTACGAAACTCGGTGTAACACCCCACGTTAGTTGAAGAGGTCCATTAATAGGCTTAAATGACTAGTGCTTAAAGGGATTGAAAGTAATACTCATATCAACACAGTGCACTTTCTTTTCTGGTCATCCTTGCAAAACGAACTCAAAAGTTAAGCGTGCTTGACTGAGAGTAGTCTTAGAACTCAAAAGTTAACCCAAACTGCCCGCGTAAAGCGATGTCCTACAATCCCGATGTGGACCAACACCGTAAGGGGTCCAACGGATATGCTCCGCCCTAAGCCTGTCTAACCTCTGACGGTGCTCATCTAGAATCCTCTCTTCCCCCTTAAACCTAGGAACCCGTGACCAAGCCTCTACCAGTGGTCTACCCTCAACATAGTATCCTGCGTGGGGTCGAAAATGGGGGAAAATACTCATATATCCACGCCGGGAGCAACACCAAACAATCGCTAAGACCACGAGCCTCTCTCCGCGACTGTAACACCTTCATATACCAAGGTGCCTTACAAGACCACCTTAACACACGGAAGTGCTACCATCTCGGTTGCCCGAAGTAGTAAATATCACAACAAGCAATAAGAGAAACAACATTATCTAATCAATGTTAAATGTCAATACAAATCCCAAAATAGATGGCATACCATCTGATCAAATTCCAAATCAATAAAAGAAATGTAAAAAGAATGCTAGTCAAGTATCTAAGACTCCAATGCAAAACGAAAGCTAGACTCAATAAGTGATCCCATCTTTGATCCCATCGAAACTCTAACGTTTACCTGCGATCACCTACTCACCATTCCTCAATGGATTACAACAGTTTGTAAAACAGTAAAGGAGTTAGTATTCGCATAAACCGACCAAAGTACAAGATAAGCACAAGAGAAAGAGAAACCAGAGCGCCACCGCAGCGGACAACTCAGTAGACTCAGGTTACCATCCTGCTCTACAAAAGCACCTATTGATCTTGGACTGCAGCCACAGGCGTCGAAAGCACCTCTCATCATAGCGAGAGAACCCGGATCATTAATTGGCACATCCTTCACGTGGCGGGATAACCACGGGGGCGAACTCGGGGTGTGATCCGTCTCCCAACGGAATCAACAATCATAGTAACCATAGTAACAAATTAACATCGTGAACAACCCCAAACCCGAACTCCATCAACACCATCATCAATCACATAACAAGAACATATAGCATCTCATAACCATCGATTAATAATGCAATACTGAGTAGGGAAACCCTACCTTATCAAAATACGCAAAAAGCACAAGTAATCAGAAGCGTTCCTCTATGAAGCCCCCTCATAACAATCACAATCACATAATCAATACAAACTCATCCCCTTTTTCCCCCAATTTAGTTAGGGTTACAAAAATAATCACAATTGAATCATAAACATGCATACTTACCAAAGAAGTGAATCAAGGCAATGGAATAATCGAATATGGCACGAGATGATCAAAGGCCACTTTAGGAATTAGAGAGTATTTGGAAGCTAGGGTTTGAGATTATGAAAGCGTAATAGTAAATTATGAACTAGTTCCTCATAATAACCTTTTAATGACTCGTCTGATATAATCCCGAAAACCGTCGTACTCGGTCGAGTACAATATGTACTCGGTCGAGTACGACTCACTCGGTTGAGTGTCGATCTCACTCGACCGAGTACGCGAGATCCTAAGCACCCAAAAGACACCAACCAACTTTACTCGGTCGAGTAGCCTATACTCGGCCGAGTACATAAGCCCTACTCGGCCAAGTCCTCCAACATATAGAAATATGGAGTATTACAGTCTTCCCTCCTTAAAAAAGAAAATTGTCCTCGAAGTTCACAACTCATACTCCTACCAGAAAGACATCGTGCCAACAACTAACATCAACTCAATACCACAACAACACATCACATCACAACAACACAACACATAACTTATATGACGACATCACATAACATATGACATAAAGACACAACTCTAACAACATTTGTACTACCCATTTATCAACATAAACATGACATAACTAACGAGTGTAACTACCTTCTTCCCCCCTTAAAACAAGGTTACGCTCTCGTAACCGAACAAACCTCTGGAAACAGATGCGGGTATTTCTCCCTCATTGCAACCTCGGGTTTTCAAGTTGCTTCCTCCACATTATGGTTAGACCATAATACCTTTAGTAACGTTGTCTCGCCATACCTAGTATTGCGCACCTTTCGGTCCAAGATCTCTTTTAGCACCTCAACATAAATGAGTGCCTCATCGAGGTCGATAGTCTCGGCCTCTAGAACATGAGATGGGTCACTCACATACTTCCTCAGCTGCAACACGTGGAACACATTATGGACCCGATCAAGAGCAGGTGGCAAGGCCAACCGATAAGCCACCTCTCCAACCCGATCCAAAATCTCATAGGGACCTATGAACTTCTGGCTCAGCCTGCCCCTCTTCCCGAATCTCATCACCCCACGCATGTGTGACCCTTTTAGAAGGCCTTTGTCACCAACCTGAAACTCAACATCTCTACGATGAAGATCACATAGCTCTTCTGGCGATCTTGCGCTGCTCTCATCTTATGACGAATTAACTTTACTTGATCAATCATGTCCTTAACCATCTGAGGTCCAAGAACTATTGCCTCAGAACTGTCATCCCAATAAACCGGAATCCTGGATCTCCTCCCATACAAAGCCTCAAACGGTGTCATCCTAATGCTAGAATGATATTTGTTATTGTAAGAGAACTCCATCAAAGCCATCTTATCTTCCAAACTCCCACCAAAAGATAGCACACAAGCCCATAAAATATCTTCTAAGGTCTTGATTGTCCTCTCAGTCTGGCCATCCGTCGCTGGATGAAATGTCGTACTCATCTTCAATGTCGTCCCCATCAATTCTTGCAGTTCCTTCCAGAATTTAGAAATAAACCTCGCATCACGATCAGAAACGATATCACAAGGCACCCCATGCAGCTTCACCACATGCTTCCTATAAGCCAACGCAAGCTCGATCTTACTTTAGTTATCTTTCATAGGCACAAAATGGGCTAACTTGGTCAACCGATCCACAATCACCTAAATCATATTATTTTCCGTCTGCGATCTCGGAAGTCCCACTACAAAATCCATGGATATAGACTCCCACTTCCACTCTGGCACCTCTAAAATTGAATCTTACCCTGCGGTCTCCTTTGCTCCCCCTTGACCCGCTGACATACCAGGCATCTAGCCACAAAATCAGCTACCTTTTTCTTCATCCCCGACCACCAGAAAGTTTTCTTCAAATCCTTATACAACTTATCCCCACCCAGATGAACCGAATAAGGAGTACAATGAGCTTAAGTCAATATCACCTTTTTCAACTCTAGGTCACTCGGCACACACCAACGACCCTCAAATCTCAAACTCCCTTCATCATGAATCAAAACCCTAGGAGTATTACCTTCCTCCACTCCCTTCTTCCACTGTTGAATCTTCGGATCCTCAGACTGCTTACTCATAATGTTGTCATATAACTCAGGCTCAATCATCAGATCACTAGTAGCACCCCCCTTCCGAATCACATGGATCCCCATTCTCGCTACCTCATCATTCTGTCTCGTCAATGACATCGCCAGGCACAAGGAACATACACTCTTTCGACTCAAAGCATCGGCAACGACATTAGCCTTCCCCTATGTTCTATGTTTTAATTAACCTCGCAAGCGAACGAGTTATCGTTGGGTATTGCAAGAGTCGTATCCCAAAGGACAATAATTATGGGTCAAAGACGGTTTAATCAAATTCTAGTTTAATTCTAGCTAAAAGCAAGTTGAAGATGTTTAATACTAAACCAGACTAACAAGGAGGCAAAGATGCGATTTAAAACAAAGATTAAAAGAAAATAAGGTGAATGGGTTCATTAATGTAAGTATAGGACAATTATGGTGGGGGTTAAGACTAGTCTAATAGTGAGTCTAAACATATATCCACCTCTCGGTGCAAGACGGTAAATAGGCAAGCTACCACCTCTCGGTGTGAGACGAGCCCTAGCCTAAGGTTCGATTGGGTTCTCGCCCTAACCTCCCCCTAAACATCCAAAACACACACAAATACAATAAAAGTCTAAGCTCCACTCAAACTAGTAATTAAACATGGAAATGACTCAAATTACTCATTCAAGCATTTCAACAAACACCTTGTGTGCACAAAACAAGTAGACTACCAAAAGACTTAATCTTTATGCCCAATTACCATAATCGACCCATAAACCTACATTAAATCCCCCATCTACCCTAGAAATACACTACTCACTCATATTAATGAAAGAAAGTATTAAAGATGGATACTTTGATATGAAATAAACAAGAGAAGACATATTCAACATGAAAACTAGATAAACAAACAAGAACAAGTAATTAAAAGACAAGTAATGAAATAAAGATGATACATTATACCAAAACTTGTAAGAAAGGATGAAACTTGGATTAATAATCAAATAAGAGTCTCCTCTTGTCTTCAAATTACAACCCAACTATTTACTAATAGCTAATACAGAGACTAGATCTAACAATGACTAAGTAGGAAATTGAGTAATTATCACTAATTAAGAGAGGATTAGAGTGCTAATTAAGAAGTATTTCTTACTAATTACTAGGGTTCTTGTATCTAGGGAAGAATAGTAGAAATGAATTAAGAGAGGGGTATTTATAGGTTGGTGGGATTAAAGGGTTCAAAATAAGAAGAATTGCATTTGCGGACTGGGCGGTGGCCTGGACCGGCTGGATGTCCCTGCTTCAAAAATTGAGTTTCCTTCGAGTGGAGGTAGTCCCGGCCGGCCGGCCGCCGGTAGCCTGCCCGGCTGGGACTCTCTTCTTCATTTCTTCTCCTTTTTCTTCATGCTTACTCCCCAGTCGGTCTGACCGGCCGCCCGTGGCCTGGACCGGCTGTGAGCCTGTGAGCCCCTTCTTCACCTTCCATTTTCTTGGTTTTGTTGAGGCTTGGTGGAGTGCCCAGCCGGCCGGTGGCATACCCGGCTGGGACTCTCTTTCCCCTTCCTTATCTTCTTTTCTTCATTTCTTTCTTTTCTTTTTATTTTTATTCTTCTTCTTTTATTTCTTCTTTTCCTTATATGTTTAGTGACGGTTTCTTGCTTCTCATCCCGTCTCATATTTCTTTTGGCATATTTCCTATAAAATGAGACGGAACTTCGTGATATGAAAGCAAAGCGTGATAATAGGCAAAATGCAATAAAACCGACGCTAAAATGCATTAAATAAGGTCGAAATAGAAGAGAATGAAAAGGAGAATCGGTCTAAATATATTGTATATCAAACCTCCCCACACTTAAACATTACTCGTCCCCGAGTAAGTAAGTGAGAAAAACCGAGACTTTTATTTAATTAAGCTAGCTAAAATACTACTACTATTCGATGAAAGGCAATTGACGGGCCTTCTCCGTCCCTTCAACTCACAACGAAGTACAATGAGGTATGTACTTCGTTGCAAGGCAAGTGGGGGCTTGCGGAAAATTTACATACATCTAAGATTAAGCACGTAAACAACAGAAAGCATGCATCAACCAAAAGAACAACCACTTTACTCATCTAAGCGGTCGGGTTTCGTTTCAAAAACCAAAGGTCTAGTTCGGGAGATACTGTCTCAAAGTCTAAACGAGGTGTCAACCCCCTAATCATGGCTCAAGCAACCCGAACATGACCCCTAAATGCCAATAAAATGAATTCAAAGGCGGGAAAGAGGGAAGCAAAGTCAACCGTATAAGACCAACACGACACGACTCAAGATTCAACCAAATGTGACCCATGACTAAGAGGACTTAGACTACCAAATTCCTCACGGTTTTCACTCGTCACTCATTTAAAGAACGGGTGAATTTTTTGACAAACATTAACCAAAACCACTCAACTACTTGACTTAGTCCTATCCAATATGATCGCATATGAGATGTAAAAATGGGAATGCACATAAAATGAAACAAGGGTCGTAACAGGGCTATGTAGTGGGTCGAAACGGGATTGGTGCAAGCATCGTTATGGATGATGTGGAGTTATAAATCAAGAAATTGTCAAAAATTCCATTTCTCCCAATTTATTATAGAAATGAAATGTCAAACTTGAAGGTCCGACTCACTTGGAAGAACGTCATTTCTCCATTTATTTTGCAACGTCTTTTTCTACTCCCTTAATGATGGATAAGGAGTGTTGCTCGACTTTTTCTCATACAACACATAGAATAATTAAATATAAAGTGATTTTTGTTGTTTTGCATTTTTCTTTCTTTTGTATTTTATTTTTGCTTTTATAAAACCTCTTTATTCAAATTCAAACCAAATATAACCAAATATTTCTACTCAAATGAACTTAGTTTGAGTTCATTAATTAGGACACAAATTTCCCTTTTCAAAACACCAAAAACAAAGTGACAACTTTCTTGATCAAGGAAGGTTGTTTATGGGATGTAGTTGGTATTTGTAGTTATGTCAAATAAAAGGCTAAGGCTCAAAGGGGATGCAAAAGTTGGTCCTAATCTAAAGGGTCGAAAATAGGCTTATATGGCAATGTGAGGCTCAAAACTTAAAAGTTGGTCCTAATCTAAAGGGGATTCAAATTATGCACACAAAATTATACATCTCACGACCTAAGGAAAGAACGACACACTTGTGCGTGAAGATGTGACATGCCACGCAAGGAGCCTACTCACAACTTATAGAGACCGAGTATGAATGCACCGCTCTAAAGGAGGCTCTAGGTCTCACATGTAAGTAGCTATGTCTAAGTCTAGGTCTAGCCTACGGTCTATTTGGTCTCACAAGGTGGTCCATTGTCTTTAGGTCAACCCTACTCCCCTGGTATCTAACAAGGAGGTCAAAGAGGTGCAAGCCACTATAAGGGGAAGGCACGGTTAAGACAATTTCATCATTGGGGTATCATGTTCCCTCCCTAGACCACATTTTATTCAAAATATTTACAAACTCAATGCAAAACGGTACGTAAAGCAACAAACAATTGTCTAAACTAGCAGCGTGTAGGCAACACACAACAAGTTCCAAAAGAAACATCCTCATCAACAATTTCCCGTCCTCCTCCATATTAATTGAAATAAAAGAAAAGAGCGGAAAAAGGAGAAAATAGTTGGAAAGAGTATACCAAGCGGTCTTCTATTCTCCTATTGTTTCAAATGCTCCATGTGTGCCTACATCACTTGTTAGACAAAAACATATATATACAATGGAATATTTTGGTTTTCTGAATATTTTTCAATTTTTTTGAAGTTTTTGTTTGAAATACTCAACAAATAAAATAAATACAAAACTTACAAATATGCACAAATGATATTTCTCTCCCCACACTTAGACCGGACATTATCCCCAATGTCCAAGTGCTAGGAGAAGAATGAGAAAATCAAAATAAGATCAAATGTTTTTGTTCTTTTTGAAAAATTTATGAAAAATAAATAACATATTTTTGGTCTATTCTCAAAAATTAATAACATGCGAACTACCCTATATGAATGAAAATCCCATATGTGACGATATATTACATAATTAAATTCTAATACAACCTAAATGAATGTAACTAGATGTCTTAATCAAAGATATATTACAAGTAACTAAATGCATGCGTAAATGTAAAATGCATGGAGGGATTTGGATTTAGGGATCATACTTGTCATTTTGGATTTTTGAATTGGGAGCAAGACTAACCTTCTTAACTCGGACTCTCGGCCGGACTCGATGTTCCCCCGATATTCATCATGGATAAAGTCATCCGTGTTCAAAGACATGGAAGGTTGGTCCAAGAACGCACCACTCAAAGTCGGATCCTCGCCCACCACCGTCCCCTCTCCCATGATGAACACCTCCCCCGAGTTTTTTGGAGGAGCCTTGACCAATAGGTATCATGGCCCTCGTCGTGTGTAGCCGTGGGTAGGAATATGGTGTCACTCCAATAATCTTGGGTGACACGAATATCACCGTAGACTACGGAGCCATCTTGGGTCGCATAGCCTCCATCGGGAGGAAGGTAAAAGATATATCCTACTTTTTGAGTTTATGATGAATTGGGAGAAAGACTAACCTTCTTTACTGACCGAATTTCCGTCAGTACTTAATATAGCAGTGGCTGGATACAGCAGCCTGCTGTCCAGCCACAATGCGTACTTTGCATTGTTTTAAACGGTGTAAATTTCAACAAAACCTGCAATATAGAAAATACATTCGTCCACCACAAAGCGGTAATTCATACTCACATCGACCGCATGAGCGGGAATGAACATAATGCAACAAAAGTAAATCGGAAGATCGATGGAAATTCTAAAAAAAATCCATTACATAAAAAGTTAAACAAATTCATACAACTTTTTTTTACAAGCTTACAAATTCAACGGGTTCACTAACTTAGACAAAACTAATGTCTTTGACATAACCACTAACTTAAGTAGATGATACATTACTAACCTAAGGGGGTAACGGAACCCCGTCCAAAGCCGTGCCTGTCGTCCGCGTTGTCGTCTCTTGGACGTAGAGGAGGGAAATTGCACAAGTCCGGGGGCAGAAATTTCATCGCCGCTTGCATGGCGGCCATTTGCTCGGCTTGGCTCTCCATTTGTTGTTGATTGGCCCGTACTTGCGCTTCAAGGGCAAGTCGGGCGGCTCGCTCATGTTCTCGTTCGTTCGCAAGTGCACTCAATTGTTCCTTCATTTGAGTATTTTCACTTGCGAATCGAGTGTAATATGTAGGATTGTAGGAGAAAGATGCGCGTGCACTTTTGTTGCAAGGTGTATCATACCACACTTCTTTCCCCTTGTCTGTCATCCCGAAGAGCCTCGACTTCTTATCGAATCCATCTACAGCTTTATAGTATGAGTGGAATTCGAATGGGGTCTCTTTAGTTGGCGTTGGCTGACTCATATCTTCGGTGAAAGCTTCCTGAACCAACAAAAAAGAGATTGTATAATTAAAAACATTAAGTGATAAAAACAAAACAAAGCTAATAAATAGTATTAAAGTTGGATATAAAAAAAACTCCTTAGTAATAATTAGACAAACTTACGTTTGTCTTAGCAGCTCTAGGATTAACCCACTCGCCCTTCTTGTTTTTCTTTGTTTTCTCAAACAACTTGTACGGCGTAGGATCAACCTGAAAGTAGTATAAAAACATTAAGTGATATATCGGCAATATTAATCCTCCATAATATGCAATTTGTGAAGTAAAATATAAAGGACTTACCAATTCTTTAAACGCATCAGAACAACTCGTGCGGCCTAGAGTATGGGTGCCCAAAGCTTTCTCGCCACCCGACCGTCTATTTACCTTGTTTATGTTGGACTTCTTGGCAAATTCGGGATTGCTTTCGGGCCTTTTTCTAATGTTTTCCCACCAAGTTTCAGGCACCCAATCCGGCCTTTTTTTGTTATATTTGAGGCCACCAACAAGTGAGGTAATTCGCCTCGTGACCTGTTTCTGCCATTCGGGCTTCGGGTCGTAATTCGGATCGGCCGAGTTCACATGATACTATTTCATCATAAACAACTTGTTAGAAATTGCTGAAATTGTACATCTACACGTTTTGAATGAAAACAATTACTTTTTAGTAATAGATAGAACCGTAATAAAATATACCTGAAAGTATTCCCATATCCGCCTACGCTGGTAATGGCTCGATTCACTCCATTTGGTGAAGTACTCTCGGCCGATGGTACGAATGAAAGACCAAGTAACGTATTGCTTGATTGACTTGTCATCCCACCTGAAAAAGATACATATTAGAACGAACGCGATAATAAAAGTTAGTGTAAAAGTTATAATAAAATAAAGTTTGCGATAATAAAAGTTTTCTATATATTAGACACTTACCAATGGCCTATGTCAGGATTGCGAGACAGAATAACCCACGTCCTCTCCTGCTGCGTAGTCGGCATCGTAACCTGCTCCTGCTCCTGCTCCTGCTCGTGGTCATCCGAGGAAGCTTCCTCCTCGTTCTGCTCATCATCAACACGACGAGATTGCCTAGTGTTACCTATGATTCGTCTTATAAACCCACCTGCCATAAGTAAAAGCTATATACAATGGAAATTGTTAGGTAGTTCAATATATAAAAACCGTGAGCAAACTTTTTGAATTACAATGCAAAGTTTCAAATTTGATTATAATTGTATTTTGACAAATAGATTACAATTAACTAGTGACCCTCACTATCACTATCACTACAAATCAACAAACTTTCATCATCTGAAAAAAGTATTCCGACTTCTTCCTCATCTTCCTCATTTTGTAGTAGTTGAATTTCTTCATCTTCATCATCTTTTTCTTTTTCTTCACCGATGTCCTTGTCATACTCCCCTTCACCCCTTTCAACAACCACTTCATATTCATCCTCACTTTGTGTCTCTTCCACCAAAATTGGTGAAATTGACTGACTATTGACAACCACATCTTCTTGGAAGACAATTTCATCAACAGGAGCATCAACATGCGATCGTGACTTGATTTTAAAAACTGCGGACCATTGATTATCTTTCTTAGTGGTTGGATAAGGAGCATAACACACTTGATCCACTTGAAAAGCTGCCACGAATGGGTTATGTCCACGAAGTTTCTTTTTTAAGTTTACATCGACAAGTCCGTATACCTTATGGATACTAACTCCTTGTGGGGAATTATCAAACCAATCACATTTAAACAATATGGCCTTATAAATCCTGTACTCGGTATAATAAGAAAGTTCAACTACTTCATTAAGGGTTCCGTAGTAGTCCAACCCTTCAGTAGAACTCACACAAACCCATTGCTTATAGTAGCTTTCGGAACATCAACTCCCTCTTTAAAAGCACGAAATTTATAGCCATTGATAGAATATCTTCTCCATGTCCTCACCCAGTTACTTGGACCCCCTGCTAGAGCTATTATTAAAGGATCCTTAAATCTATAAGCCTATATATCAATAAAAGAATATATTAATTATATTAAGATGTTATCTTCTCAATATTAGTTAATAAGAAATTGAAATGTGATCTTACTTCATTTTCCAACCATTTCGAAAACCTTTTGTCATGTTTGCTCCAAACATATCATAAGACGTGACATCAGGATATGTGAGTTTGATGTACATCTCAAATTCCCTATAATAAGACGTGACATCATGACATGTTTTAATTAGTACTGTACGTTTTAACTATAATATAATAATGAATTAATTTTATTCTTATTTGTGTAATAATGAATCAATAACTTACTTTTCATAAGTCTCTAAAAATTGCCCACAGTTTCTTAGCACATAAAAATGAGCTTCTTCAAACTCTTTTTCATTTAAGTACCTCGGTATACATTTCCCGGTAGTATTTCCCAAGTCATTATTGAACAACTCGGGTATATTTGAATCTAGTTGGTTATCGGAATTCACACCAACCTCCAAGTCCTTCGCTTTTGTGTCAATGTGATCTTCAAAATATAGGGAACAAAAATTTGAAATTTCCTCTAACAAAAAAGCGTTGCATATGGAACCCTCGACCCGAGCTTTGTTGCCAACTTCTTTTTCAAATGATTAAGGAACCTCTCAAATGGATACATCCATCGATATTGAACAGGTCCTCCAACCTTCGCTTCATAAGGTAAGTGAATAGGTAAATGCTCCATGGAATTGAAGAAAGAAGGGGAAAATATCATTTCTAACTTGCATAATATCTCCGCAATGTTTGACTCTAGATGTTCCATGGAATCAACTTTAATCGTAGAAGTACACAAGTCTCTAAAAAATTGGTGTATCTCAGTTATAGCATTCCAAGAATTCGTCAAAAGTAAATGTTTCAATGCAACAGGAAGTAACCGTTCCATAAAGACATTCAGAGAACATTAAAGGAATTGTTACCAAACTCTTTCCTCATTAATAAATCACAAGTTATGTGTTTACTACCTAAGTGACTTGAAACGTAGAAAGACGGTCACAAAACGGGGACTATTCAAAAATTACTCCTAACGAGTAATTTTTGAACGGGTACTAAGTCAATATCAACACATGTAATAATTTTAACATCCACAACACATGTAATAATTAGCTACTAACATTTAAATTAGCTCAATTGAACCTGATTAAGCCAATAATTAGCTACTATACTAAATCAATTAAAGACAATCAAACTAACTAACAACAACAATAATTTCATCATCTCAAATAATAATGGCTACTATCTCAAGTCAATTAAAGACAAACAAATGATTAAGACGGAGGGAGGAATTAACTAACAACAACAATAATTTCATCATAAAAAACAATAATGGCTACTATCCCAAGTCAATTAAAGACAAACAAATGATTAAGACGAAGGGAGGAATTAACTAGCAACAACAATAATTTCATTATAAAAAACAATAATGGCTACTATCCTAAGTCAATTAAAGACAAACAAATGATTAAGACGGAGGGAGGAATTGAAATAAAGGTAAGTATTTTACCTAATGATAAAAATAAGCAAGCACGGTGAAAGGTAGCGGCGTCAAGTGACTGTGGTCGTCGTCGGAGGTAGGTAGTGGTGGTCGTCGTCGAATCTACAACAAATAAATAAAGATTGCGTAAAAAATTAAAAGGCGAAAGGTGATTAAATAAAAAAACAAAAGAAACTTAACAGGTAGTGGTAGGAGGTGGTAGCCGGAGGTAGTGGTAGGAGGTGGTGGTAGGAGGTGGTAGCCGGAGGTGTGGGTAGTCGAATTTGGGGATTTAGGGGTTAGGTTTTAGGAAAAATGAAATTGGGGGAATAGGGAAGACGACGCCTGGTTTTCAATTTAATGAAAAATCCTGACGGAATTTCCATCAGGAATAACCTGTCAGCTTCCCGTGTTTCCAAATGCGTATTGACGGAAATTCCGTCAGTATTGAAAAATTAGTGACGGAATTTCCGTCAGTATTGAAATATTACTGACGGAATTTCCGTCAGTATTGAAATATTACTGACGGAATTTCCGTCACAAAATACTTTGATAGGGGCTAACAAAATGATGTGTCAGAATATGTCCTGACGGAAATTCGTCAAAAAGTCAAACTGACTTTACTGACGGAATTTCCGTCAGTAGTTGATTTTAGCGACGGAATTTCCGTCACTATCCGTCAGTTAATTTTACCGCCAATAACTTTAGTCAACGCGCCATTTTTCACTGACGGTTACTGACGGAATTTCCGTCATGGCTTAATTTTCGTCAGTATTCCGTCACAATTCCGTCAGTTTCCTGAAATGTCTGACGGATTAATTTTTCCGTCAGAATAGCCGTCAGTTTGCCGAGATATCCTTGGCGGAGACCTCTCCATAGACCCTGGGTTTGATTGCTTGGTATGGCAACGCACACTTTAAACCAAAACCTTTTAAAAGCACTCAGCATACCGTTATAATGCATGTATAAATGTGTATAACCCATACGTGATCACCATTTTGTAAATAAAGCCATGACAAACTTTTCAAAATAAAATCATTTTTCTAAAGTAGCGTAAAATGAGTCGAAACTCTATCCAAATGTCCAGTCAAAATCGTTTTTTCTCCACTTCGAATCATCACACTACAGTTGTCTAGGACAAACATTTAAAAACTAGTCATTTTCAAAACTCACTTAAACACAGTGGCACACTCCCACTTCACAAGTAGAGTCCTTTTAAGTAAGTGTGCTTGAATGGTCGATCGTGTTTTGATCCGTCTTCGGTCTCTTACCACATTTTCCAAGATGACGGGAACTAGTCAAGAAAGTGTTCATCAACCCAAGCAAAACACGAAGGGTAATGATCTAGTCCTAGCTGCGCTCATCCGTCTCTAAACAAGTCAGGACCAAGCTTATGCTCGCCTCAATGCCATTGAAGGCCGAATTGTTCCCATAGAAGCAAGGCTTCCTCCTGCAGACATTCGTGATGCTAGTGTACATGATGACACATTCCACCCATTGTGGGACAACCAGAAGTCAATCCCTCACCAGTTCTTACTGGAGCGGAAAAGCGACTCCAATACTTGGAAGAGCAACTAATTTACCTCAACGGAGATGACATCTATAGGGAGAATAATCGCAAATATGAAGTAGTAAGTACCCAATTGCCAACCAACTTCAAAATGACCGACATCCCAAAATTCAAGGGCCACGAGAATCCTTTGAACCACTTTCGTGCCTTCAAAGATTACATGTCTATCAAAGGCATCAAACCTGAGATGTTCCTAAAGATCTTTCCTTTGTCTCTCGACACCTTTCCTAAGCAGCGGTTCTATTCTCTAGATTAAAAGAAAATTGCAACCTGGGATGATGCCGCAATCGAGTTCACCAAGCAATACGCGGACAATGCCGAGATTCAAGTCAATATGCCTACTCTAGAGGTTCTTACCCAAAATGAGAAAAAAGGTTTCACCGACTTCCTAAGTAGGTGGAGGAAGACTAGCACATAACTTGTTGAACGTCCAGATGAAGCTACTCTTGTGGAAAAGTTTGTGGACAATTTGAGACATGTTTATGCAAACCATCTGAGATACCAAAACATAAAGTCTTTCAAAGATTTAATTGTGTTAGGAACAAGAATTGAGGACGACATCTGAAAGGGGCCATTTGTCTTCACTATGTTAGCATTTGTTAATAAATAGAACCATCATAGTCCTCTTTGAGTTGCCAAAAACAGAAAAGAAAAGAAGAGCACATGTACTTTTTATTAGTCACTTGTTCTACTTTTTACCCTTAACTAGTAGAATAGACTCAAAATACTTTAGGTCGTATCTCTTTAGTGTAGACCACCCGACCTCTTAGAACAAGCCTTAACAAGGGCGTGCATTTACCATCTTTTCCACATCTTGTGGTGTGAAATTTCCTTCATCGACGTGTCTCTAGGTGACCTCTAGGTTTGGAGACTCCATTTTTTCTACATGATTCGCCAATTCCTATATTTCATATGCCTACCAAACAAAGATAAATTGCATACTATGCCAAACAATTTAATGCCCTTGCCATGGGTGCTAGAAAACTCGCTCACCCGAGGGTCAAACCAAATCTTTCAGCACAATCGTGCCCAAAACTATTCAAATCAAAAACAATCCAACAACGACTATCAAATCAAAAACAGTCCAACAACGACTATCGAATAAAAAAACAGTCCAACGACGACTATCAAATCAAAAAACAGTCCAACGACGACTTTCAAATAAAAAACAGTCCAACGACGACTTCAAATAAAAAAAATCTCTCCAGCCAAAAACTACAAACAAAACAAAATCTCTCAAGTAGTCATCTTTTCACACATTTCAGACGAATCAATTCGCAGTTACCATGTCTCCATGCCCTTTGGGACGATCCTTTCATTCATTTAGGTGAGTAAAAGAGATACACATATCTCCAGTGTCTTCTAACACAATTAGAACCTTTCACTCCATTCCATTTTCTTCACCCTTGTTTAGCATCTAAGAATTCGATGGAGTTACACTAAGCTTATACGGTCACAAAAGTATTTTGTTTCTAAGTATTAGTTTTGCGTAAATCGTTGAGCTTGAAACTGTAAAGAGGGCAAAACTCATTCAAGTTCTCAAGTAAAAAAAACACAAAAACGCGCCTCACGTAACCCACGTGCCGCTCGTGCGACACGAAATAAAACTGGCCCATGGCCAGTTAAAATTAATGTCGCTATGCTCTCGCATTTTGACATTTGGATGTCCTTATGTCGTCAAGTACAAAGCACAATCTACCTTTTTCTAAGTTCATTACAAGCTCTTACTTCGAACAATTATTATTTTACATTCTCGAACTACGCACAGGGTTTAATTTCATTTTTTTATGAATACGTAGGCAATCCTTCATAGGATTCAATCCGTCATTATTTTAAGTGTAAATAGAAGGACATCTGCGTTTGCATTTGAAATTCGATAAGAATAATAAAAGAAAATCCCGTCAGTTTCTTAACTAACTTCATCTAGGATTTGCTAATCCTTGTTGGATTCGCTTTTCAAGACAGAAGACGACACAGCCGCCAAATGAGCATACTTATTCATTTTCATTTTTTTAGGGGAATCATTTCACTCCTCTTTCTTCATTTCAAACAATTACACATGTCTGGTCATTTCAAACACTTACACATGTTTAGTCATTTCAAACACTTACACATGTCTGGTCATTTCAAACACTTATACATTTCCTTTAAAATTCTTTTTTAAGGGAGTAGCCCGTTTTCCGTCAGTTTAGGCCACCTATATGCTACATGTAAATATGTAAGTTCTATGTGAATCTTGGCAGCATGACGGCACGAATCGTCGTCTACCAAACCTGTTTTTTGCACTAACCTGCAGGAACAAAAAATACCCAGCAATAGAAGCACTCAAAAGAGGCATGTTCATCAAACTGGGAACTCTCGCCCGAGACAAAGTCAAAACCCAAAATGTACAAAAATAACCCAAAATGTACAAGTCAACATCAAAACAAAGAACAGCTAATCCTCATCGCCACCCAACTCGGCTACGGTCGCCTCAAGAACAGCGATATCACCATCCCCGGCCTCCAACTCCCTCAACAGACGAGCCAAGTCTCTCTGTGGAGAAGTGCCTCATTTCAATCATCTGATTTCAAAAGATACAATGAAAAAGGAATGAGAGGTTCATACCTGTCGATCCTGGCCAACTAAGAGCACCTCAATGGCCATAGCCCGCAACCGGTTAGCCTCTCTCCACAACGCTACATGCCGAGACGGTGCCACCGATATTCAAATAAGGGTCAAATCAAACGCATTCATATGCAACAAAATAGCCAACACCTCGAGGTAAGTTGGGGGCTTGACGCCTGCCACCTCGATCTCCTGCAAAGATCAAATAACTCTTCAATTGGCGATCGTTCGTCACTTCTTAAATTAATTCAAAACAAACACCTCGAGGTAAGCTGGGGGCTTGAGGCCTGCCACCTCGATCTCCTACAAAAATCAATTCAAAAAATCTTCAATTGACAATCGTTCGTCACTTTTCAAATCAAATCAATTCAAACAACTCGAGGTAAGATGGGGGCTTGACGCCTGCCACCTCAATCTCTTGCAAAAATCAAATCAATTTAAACAAAATTTGCAATTGACCATCGTTCGTCAGTTCTCAAACTAATTCAACTCCAACACCTCGAGGTAAGATGAGGGCTTGATGCCTGCCACCTCGATATCAAATCAATTCAAATGGTTCTTTAATTAACAATCGTTCGTCACTTATCAATTCAATTCAAACAAACAAATACAAGAAACAAGCAATGCTTGGGACCCACCTTTCGGACATACAATTCGTGGGCCCATCTTTTATCATCAAGATGATGCTCGCCACAAGCGAGCAGATTCCACCGGAATGATTCGATCAAGACAGAGTCTTCCGTATACCCGCGCCTTGACATGCTTCAAAACCGTCACATGACATGATCATCTAAGCATGGACCCATCTTTCGGACATACAATCCGTGGGCCCATGTTTTATCATCGGAATTTTGCTCGCCACAACCGAGCAGATTCCCCGGAATGATTCAATCCTGACAGAGTCTTCCGTATATCAAGTTTCGCAAATTTCTTTTAATATATATGTTTCCCCAACGAGAGTGCGCCTGAGGTCAGCGACATGCAGATTATCACATATGATATCTTCAAACGACTGGCGAGCCTCACGACGCACCCCATTCAAACGGCTGGCGAGCCTCATTACGCACTTTATTCAAGCGACTGGCGAGCCTTATAACGCACTGTATTCAGACGACTGTCGAGCCTCATTACGCACTCTATTCAAGCGGCTGACGAGCCTCATGACACACCCCATTCAACAGCTGTCGAGCCTCACATCGCACCTCATCCCAAATAAGAAGATGCCTCCGGTATTACTCCTTCTTGTGGCTGGCGAGCTTTTATACGTAGTCTAATAGACTTTAAACGACCTTCCCCGATGGTCGACAGACTTTAAAATGTTCCCGACGACAGGTCCTTAATTCAGACCATTTGAGCTGCCTCGCATCGCCATAGTCGTCAGGTTGTAATATTTGATTGAAATGATGGCTATACTTTGACTTTTGCCTTGTCCAAGCCTCAATAAAAGTGGGGGCTCTGTAGATACCTCGTTTCTACAACTTCCGCCAACCACCCAATGATGATTGGGCCGCATATTTGATACGCGGAATGATTTATGACAATTCGTAAGTTTATCGTCAAATGATAGCTCAAACACTTGTGTCTCCCCCTTAGTCGTCATCTACAAGCCGATATGGTCGTTTTGACAGTCATTAGAGTTCCTTTGGAGTCCGGGTCAAAAACCGTTTCATTTTCTGTAAACCGTTTAAAAACTCCGAGTCGGAACAATCTGGAATATTCTGATTATTTTATTATATTTTCAAATTCTATCTTTTTAATAAAATTATCTTGTATTATCTTTTAAAATGGAAGTATAGATCAACCACAATTCCGTAATAGAAACGTGGAAATCTTCTCCGTAGCAGGAAACCTCTGGGAAAATGATGCAGCAGGTGCTACGCCTCTTCGAACGATCGCAGTCCTGCTGCGCCTCTTCCCCAGTCTGTTCTTTCCAAAGTTTGATTTGTTCTACGACTCTTTCACATTCTCTACTATAAAAAGAGAGCTTCGTTCTCACTTTTAAGGCACGCGAGTGTTCCGCCCCTTCTCTTCTCTCTCTTTGCATTCTAGACCTTGATCTAAGCTATCGACATCTACGTGCTTGATCAATCGACCACGTAAGCTCAAATCCTTCTGAGTACTCGTCACGTTTTGCATTTGACCGACCAATTTGACAAACTACACTTTAATCAACTTAATTAATCAATTTCAGTCCTTTAACAAGGGCACTTTCTGCATACGTTCGAGTCGAGCTGTCACTAAAACGTAACTTTAGTTCATATCCTGTTTCGTCAACATGTAAGTCTGAAGGTGTTTCATCCCGTCTTTTAGTTTGTTTGTATTTTTATTATTTATTTATGTAAGATTTATGTCAGAAATAAATCCAAAACCGATTTCAAAATAAAACCTTTTAATAAAACCTTTTTAGTAGTGATCAAACGTCGAGAATAAACGCGGAACGCAGCATCCGATGCGCCTATTCCAGAGGCTGCCTGCTTCTGCTCTTCTTCTTCTTCTTCCTCTAGTTCTACGTCTTTTGTTTTCCATTTCTTCTTTTATTCGTAAATTGTATTAATCTTTCTTTAAATCGTTATTCTCGTCTTAGATCCCTAATAATCAATATTAGTGGGTTTTAGTCTTTTAATCAAGTTCGAGTCTTTAGAGATTCGATTTATTCATATCAAGTCTTTAGATTCGCTATTTGATAAATTATTAGTGTAAATTAATTAAACCACTTTTACTCGAGTTTTAGATCAATAATAAACCATAAATATACCAACTAACATTAACTGATTGCGATTCTGGCTTCACAACCAGAATCCAACTCAAGAACAGACGCAACAGGTGTTGCGCCTCTTCCAGAGGGTGCACCTGTTGCTGCGCCTGTTCTGGGATGGTTTCTGTCTCTGAACTTCCTTTGTAACACACGCAAATGTACCCTATTTTTATATTAAAAATATTATACGGATACTAGTTATTAGCGTAATTTTTTATTTAGTCTAGAACTTAGTTTCCCGTGTCTAATTTAGCAAATCCAGGTTCGTATTCGGACTCTACTCAAAATTTCGTATGAGTTACACCTTAAGCCGCTTTTGGGCTTTTTCCCCACATTTTTCCACTCACCTTGTATACTCATTTTTCCACTCATCCTCTTCACTCACCTCTTCTTCCTCATACAAACCACCAAAACCCTAACTCTATTTTTGATCAAACTCAAGTTCATTACTACACCTTCATTACTCACTCAAATCCTTTAATTTTCATCATAATCTTCCCCTCTTATTGTCCTCTACCTTTAGTGGTAATAAAATTACCGTCTTTCTTATTTTCAATTTATCCGTCTTTCTCACAGGTGAATTATATTCATCTTTTATTGTCTATTTGTAGGTGGAGACCTTCAAGACCCTGAGAAATATTACTACCTCGTGGAGGAAGAGTTGGAAGACGATTGAAGACGCATAAAGGTAACGGTGAAGGGTTACTCGATATCAATACGTGTTTTAAAAGCTTTACTTGATGTTTACCAAATGTCTAGTGATAATTATTAGATACTTAATATAGTTTGATGTTAGGATTTGTGTTGGAATTGATTGTGTAGCTATGGAATTTGTATTGGTTAAGGATTGTTGATGATTGTTGATAGTTGATGATAGTTATTGATGATTGTTGAAGATTAATGTTGAAGTATGGTAGTTCACGGGTGAATGTAGTCCCAGCCGGCCGACCGGCTGGGAACGCGGCAGAAGCAAAGTTTATATTTCGTGTGTTTTTGGTGTTGTGTAATTCTCAGCCGGCCGCCGGTCAGCCGGCCGCCGGTCAGCCGGCCGCCGGTCAGCCGGCCGCCGGTCAGCCGGCCGCCGGTCAGCCGACCGGCTGGGACACCCCCTCTCTTTTTTCTCTTTTTCTCAAATGGCATGTAGTCCCAGCCGCGTAGCCGGCGGCCGGTCTTATTGACCGGCTGGGACATCGCTGTATTTTTAGTGTTGTTTGAAGGTTGCTGTATTGCCAGCCGGGTAGCCGGCGGCCGGTCCATCTGACCGACTGGCAGCCGCTATGTTTCTTCTTCCTTTCTTTCCTTATGCTCTTACTTATAATAGTTTGTACGGTTCGTTTATCTTATAAACTTACGTAATAACATTAAATATTCATGTTTAGTATGTACGATATCTCACATGCGTATATCACATGTTTTGTGACGGCTTTTTATATCCCCCCCCCCCCTCTTGAGTCGGTTTTACCTATGTTTTGATTTAAGCACTAATCGTTGAGTGCTATGAACTCTCATTTCGCGGTCATACTTTATAACCATTAGACTTAAATGTCAAAGCGGTGAAGTGTAACCGTGATGCCGTTGTGCATTTGTTTAGTGGGGATATGACGACGTTGTTAGGAGGCGAACGCAATGCGTTGATCGACCCGACCGTCAAATGTTGTATCCTTGCGAGGTGGTGTCATTGTATGTAGCTTACTAGCTTGACTTTTGACTATAGATCTCTTTCCGCCTCTTTCGTGTGGTTTAGCCGAATTTGGGGTATTCGACGTCTTTGTATGATCGAGTCTTGGATGTGGAATGTCATACCACATGTCGAATCGGGAAATGTCTTATTCCGAGAGTCTGGTCAGGTTTAGACTAGGACCGTATTATTATCGTCGTCCTACCGAGAGGATTAGAGTCTGGTGTGTACAAAACGTATTATCGTACACGATTCCGGGAAACGTCTTATCCCGTGAACATGTTTGTATAGGTCATGAGTATACGAAACGTCTTATCGTATACGGTTCCGGGAGATGTCTTATCCCGTGGGCTTCCATTGACTTGTCTTGGTATTGTACATGATGCTAGTGCGTGCCATTTACCGTGAGAGATTATGTTACCATATTCATATGTTTGGATGGATGTTTATAAGTTGAGTATTTATGACCGTTGGATGACTTGGCGTGGTTTATATGTCGAGTCTCTATCTTATCAAGTATATGCCACTAACGGTGAGGTGTAAGCCCTAGTGAGTATATAGTTGCCTAAGGGTGTCTTTCCCGAGTTTGTCTATAATCTGATGCTTATAGTTTTGTACTTCATGCGCCTATATCTCAATGTATTGGAATACTTATTTATACTTCTAGTAATTCACATGTGTATATATATATATATATATATATATATATATATATATATATGTATGTATGCTTCTACTTATCTATTACCGTTTAAGTATGTTATTTGTGATATGGCTGGGAGAACCCGAAGTTACTCCCCACTGACTGTGGCGTTCATGTTTTCATGAATGAACAGGTTGCTTGGATGGATTTTGCTTGTTTTTGGGTTCGGTGTGAGCTAGCGAGCATTGGCCTCGACGACTCACCCATAGACGTTCTTAGCTAGTTTGCTAAACAACTTTGATGTTTGATAACGTTTTGAGAGACTACGTCTCTTTGTAGTATATTATACTTTAGCTTTTAATTATTTGACATTCCTCAAACTCTTTTTCTAGCATGTAAAAAGTTTCAAAAATATTGTATTTTCCGCTATATAAATAGCATGCTTGTTATATTTTATTTCCGCTATCGCGAGGGTTGTCACATCCTTTCTCGCTTCGACGTAGTTTAATTATGTAATTAATCGACTACTAATCATAATATCGCCCTTAATCTTTTCTCTTTTCTTCAAACATCCGTTTTGGGTATATTCCTGACATAGATCCCGTATTCATTATAATCAATTGTAATATAGTTTATTTAATCATTAGGATTGTATGATTCATTGTATGATTTTTTACCTTTCCTTCATATGTAATTCGATTCTAAATATTAATTCGACATAATTGAATGCTAAACTACATGTTCACCGACATAGTTTACTTCACATGCTAGGATCAAAACGTTGGATGTTGCATTGCATGCATACAATCGATAACATATCAAATACGAATGATTTCCTTAATCATTAGTAGAGGCCGCTATCGAGGCGGGCGGGATTAGGTGTTCGATTGAAGAACTTCCTAATACGTACCCTCACCCTTTACTCCAGATCTCTGTAAACATCTGTGTTCATTGACATCCACGAGAGTCATTCCAGACATATAATGCTAAGGGTAACGAGTTCTTAGTGTTCATGTCATTACTTTGTGTTTTGACATGGCATAAAGTATTCGAACGATTCCAATTTCCCATAAAAATTGGTGGCGACTCCACAAACGCGTATTTCTACGCTTGTCCCTTGTTTCCATCTCGTGTGCTCCCCTCCGTGGTTCCCCATGTACCACACTTCTACAAGGATCCACAATCCGTGTATCACAAACCCCCACCTCCTCCTCCTGATGGACACTCAAACCTCTTGTGGTCCGCACCGCCACAACCAAAGCACTTCAGACCGGAAGTCTTACTAGTTGCCCTACCACCATATCGTCCTGATTTTTGTCCCCCACGGTAGCCACTACCACCAGAATAAGATCTGGCCTGCGAATAGTTACCCCTCCCTCTTGTAGGTGGAGTTGCCTCCACCCTCACTACTATCCCTCCTCTTACCGCTTTCCATTGCATCCTTGGCTTCTTTAGTCATAACGGCCAACCTCTCAGCTTGACCTGCCTTCTCATAGGCCTCCTTCATATACTCAGCCACCGGCTGTGGTAACTTATTCATAACCCTAAACATTAACCCTTTCAAAAACTTTTCAGCCAAAGGATTTCTGACTCCACTGCATCTCATTGGCATAGCTTACCAACTAAATAAACTTGTTGTAATAATCGGTCACCGACATCTCCCCAGTCATCTTAAAGGTCTCCAACTCGGACCTCAACTTTCCCCTCACATGTTCTGGAACAAACTTTTGTGTCATCTCCGTCTTGAAATACCTCCACGGAATCCCCGCTTCTGCTTCGCCCACATAAAAGTATCGCATCGCCACCCGCTCCCTAAACCACCACTTTCCTGCAACTCCTCTCAAATAAAAAGCATCTTGCTCCACGCACAAGCTATCCGGACAGTCGACAACCTTAAACACACTCTCTGTCTATCGGTTCCAGTCAACTAGCAGATGCGGCGCACCAGTACCCTCATAGGTAGTAGGTCGGTGGCGGGTGATGGCAGTGCTTATAGTAGCAGAATTCACTACCATCTCCCTATTACCACCTACATTCTTAAGGGCCTCCGTGAGCGCTTTATTCTGCTCTATCAGTCTGGCGACCTCTTCTACGCTGTATTCTGGGGTAGTAGCTAACGCTCTAGCTCTTGTTGCAGGCGTGATAACTTCGATAAGAAACGGGAAACGTAAACACAAGCCTACGGCCAAAACATGAAACGATCCTGACATAAACACACTTGGTCAAGTGCAAAAAGCAACTCGGCCAAGTCAACCTCACAGTACTCGGTCGAGTACACCAAGTACAGACTGCTAGCCAATCATTCAAGAATTTTCACTCGATCGAGTCCCATAGGGCACTCGGTCGAGTCACTCATACTCGATCGAGTGTTCTCATACACTCGGTCGAGTCACCCAAATACAATTTAGTCAGAACAATCAGGAACTTTTGCTCCGTCGAGTCATAATGGTACTCGGTCGAGTTACTCATACTCGGCCGAGTGTCATTATGTGCTCAGTCGTGTCACCATTTTCAGTACAGAATCATATTAACTATTAACTCCCCCCCCCCCCCCCCCCCACACACACACACTCGATCGAGTGTCAGGGACTCGGTCAAGTAGCAACTACTCGATCGAGTACCCTGCCCCACTCGGTCAAGTCATGCAATAATACAGCTCGTACAACAACAATACTACTTTCTATCATGTTTCACATTTAATCGCAACCATTCAATTCATATTTCTCATACCCATATATAACTCATGTAAACATGCATATCATACATGTCAACAAGAACATGCCATCATGCTATAGCCATAATCATTCACCATCATGCCATCTCATTTCACACATCACATTATCATGTCACATTTCATGTGAAAACACATATCGCAAATCATATACACTCTACTCCACATCCACATCCACCTCCACTCCACATATCGCAAATCACAACCACTGTACTCCAACCCTCATGCCACACATCCGTATCCCAAGAATACGTTGAGCATCATGTAGTAAGATAGTGATCTCTCCAAAAGGCATATGAAAACTGTTAGTATCTGGCTGCCACCTCTCTACAAATGAACTACATAGATTTTCATCTATGCCCGTGGTCACACAACTCCTCAAAACACCAAGCCCACTTTTACTGACTATCCTCAAAACCAGCTCCGACACCCTCATCCCGTTCATAGCCTCCATACAGCCGGGACTCTCGTAACACTTGAGCCACGATCTCACCGCCTTGGGCTCCGTCCAACTACTATAAGCCACGTGCCCACCGAAGCTACGTAAGACGTTAAGGTGAACCGTACCGGTCCACCCCCAATCGCGCCAGTAAGACGCCAAGACAAATCCCTCTTCATCTTCTTCCTCCCCGTGTTAGATGAACTCTTACTAACCGGCACATATCGTCCTCTACTAACCTGTACCACCGTCTTAGCTGGTCGTTCGGAAGCCTGGTTCTTCAAAAAACACTCGTCATCGTCCTCCTTCGCCTCCCCCTCCGAATCAGCTTCTGAACCGCCGTCATCATTACCATCATCGACGTCCCCTACCTTATAAAAAGCCGCCGAAAAAAAAGTACCGCTAACAGCAGACCGGGTCGTAGGGGCAACGTCTATGCCCTCTTACCAACTACGACGAAAGACCACTCCGGGTTGACGCACTCCTGGTGCACGCCGCTTAGATGCCGTCACTTTTCGGTCTTTTGTACGATCAGGGACCACCATTATGTTTTTTCCTTTATCCATATGCATTTAAGAGAATATAAAGTTATAAACAATCGAAAAACACGCATATAATAAAGAAAAAAAATATAAAAAAAAAACGACATTAAAACGTTAAAAAACGATCATAAACAAACATATAATAACAATTATTATAACTTTACACGTATTAAACTACATACTCCCTCCGTCCCGATCATTTTTTTACACTTTCCTAATCGACGGGTACAAGTCAATAGTTTACATTTCTATTTTTGGCTCACTTTATGTCAAGTGGGAGGTGGGCCTATTTTGCTTAATCAAATTATAATCAATCACTAAACAACATTAACACATATATTATCATTCATCCTAAAAACCCTACTTACCCTACTCCTTCTTCATTTGCCGCACTCCTTCTATCTCTCTCTAATGTGTAAAAACTGAAATACACTTCACCCCCTCTCTCTACTTTAAGCAAATCTCCACCGCACTTCACCTCTACTCATGCCCTAGAATCACCGTCGTCTCAATACACTTCTTTTTGTAGCCTACAATCACCGTAGAAGCGGCTCTCCATTCGAACAGAAGACCCTAGATCTTGTTTTTCATGGAGTCAAATAACATTCCTATTTTCGACACTTCAAAAAAGGATGATGTTGGGGTCGTTTCTGAAGACGTTGCTGCTGGTTTAAGTCCGGATCTGAAAGAACATGATGTGGAAGTGGCCGTCGTTGAAGGTGGCGGTGGTAACCATTCGCATGTGTGGTTTCTCTACTTATATTTTTTTCTGTCTTCAATTAAAAATTATCTCTAGATCTATTAGGTGAAGGTTCATGTGTGTTGTCTCATTGATTTGTTTATGGTGGTTTATATTAAAATATAAATGTTGTAATTCTATAAATCTAACTTCCACTATATGAAATTATGAACCTCCTGCTTGTTTCTTCTATGTGTCTAAGCTTTACCAATAAAGTATGATAAATATTACAAATTTCTTTGATTCACATGACAACAAACAAACGAAACAGCAACAACAAGTCAACAACACTCTTAATTCTTGAATTATGATTCACTCATCAAAACAAAATTCCTAGTGATAGTGAATTAAGAACATTGCCTAAGAAAGTGGTGTGCTTATAAACCAATTCTGGTAAGATGCAGAATTGTTGATCTCTGAACGTTGAAACTTGGTCGCGAATCGGTGGCGCTTGATCTTGAAACTATGATAATGGGTAGCCTCAACTCAAACTAATATTGAAAATGATTAAACTATTGTAATTTACTAAATTATGACTGTAATTTACTAAAGTAGTATGGACAGCAAAGGTGGAGAATGGATGTGAAATTGGGAAGTTTTATTTGTCAAAGGTTGTATGCAATGGCGGATCTAGCAGGTTACCCAAGGAAAAAAAATTCAGTTAAAAAGGACGTTGTGCAACCCTAAATCTGAGCGGTCGTAGCCAAATAATTACACTAAAGCATATAATCTGTGCACAAGAGTAGCGTGTCTCAGTGGTAACTTGTAACTTGTAACGACAGTGGTAATTCAGGGTCTATAAGATCGAGGTTCGAACCTTGTTCTAGTCATTTTTTTTATTTCCTTGTTTCAATGCCCCTATTAAATGATTCTTTAAATAGCCTAATAATCTCAAATAAATTCCATTAGCTCCCATCATTAAATAACTTAAATAACAGTTTGATTTCAATAATTATTTTCTCTGTATGACTAATTTGTTATTTTTTTTCCCCTTTTTCCAAATCTTCAAATTGTTGACGTGCTTTATATTTGGGATAGTAGAGTTTTTTTACGTACTAGCAGTTATGCTCATTTGTAATGGTTAAACTTTTTGTAAACTACGGAGTATAAAGTAGTAAGTTACCAAAAATATTTTCGTAAAACAAAAATTCAAGCCATTAATGAGAAATAGTCAAACTTGTTTCTATATACAAACCGTAAAATCAATATCATTGTCAAACAATAATATGAAGAAAGTTGGATCGTAAAATGAAAACGGTAATAAGTAAGATAGGAGAGTTGATTACATTGCTGATTTTTTTAATTGTATGTGAATTTGTAATTTGAATTTTATAAGGTGTGCAGGAAATTTTGTTGCAATCTTCGTTTATTTGAATAATTATACGTTCAATATATATGTTACCCCAAACTTGTAATCCTGGCTCCGCCCGTGGTTGTATGTTTCTCATTTCATCTTTATGTATGTATCTCATGTAATTTTCAGCATACCTTCTTTTTTATTTATGTATGTATCTCATTTCATCTTGACATTGTTTTATTTAAAGGTTGTTGATGATGAATTGGCCACGGCTCCTTCTCCGGAGATACCTTGGAAAATGCCTGCTGGGTTCTGCCGTAAGTCCCATTGCACTTTGGACATTGAAGTTGATGGTCGCGGTGGAATGTGGATTGATCCTCATGGAAAAGGGAGAGTTGTTGTTGACGGATGTGGGCTTTGTAGTGACTGTGAGTACACAAAATCAGTTGAGACGGATCCTAATTGGGGTAGGAGTAGGAGAATTAGTTCCGAAGAGAGGGAAGAGGGGTCTTCCGGGTCTTCCTCGTCTGAATACGAGGAAGTTAGCTCATCAACTCCTTCCAAAAAGAAGCAATGGGGTATTTCCAAAAAAAAATTACATTAATGCACCATGTTTTCATTACATTAATAACTGATCGTTCATACTTGCAAAAAATTACATGATGACTACTATTTCTACATAACAATCTAGACCATGTAAGCAAAAAGTTACTACTCCATGTTTGAAATATGTTCAACTCTTGCTAGCCTGAACATATCTCAAACCATGACTCATGTTCAAGTACATACCATTCATATTTGCATATCTTACAAAGTTCACCGTAGTCGCAAAAAAGTACTACTTCACGTTTGAGACATGTTCAACACTTACTAGCTTGAACATATCTCAAACTGTGAATCATGTTCCATGCCCCTTGAGCTGTGACACTTGAGCTCTAGTCTCATATAAAAGGGCACCTAACACATACTCTAATTCTGGTACAATTGTTGTTGGTAAAATACCCATTCTGTCTAATCTTTTCTTTCCCATATGAGGAATTTTGTAACGATTGTTGCCCTTCTCCTTGAGTATTTCATTCATGCAAGTGAGTAACGATAACCATGTATAGTTTAAAGTAACTGGACTGATTTCTTCATATGACCGTACAACTGCATCCACTAATTGCACCACAGATCTTGGTGCTTTCTCATGTTGAATCGTTTGAATACTCCTAAAATGTCCTAGGTCTAAGATGTTAAGGTCAAGGCTGTTAGGGGGCTGGAATATGAGTTCTATATCCCAACCATCCTCCATCGCAGCCCTCTTAAAGTCACGGTCAGTTGGTAAAATGTGAGGTCTTGCATTATCTTGTTGTATGAATATTTTTCTGCCCCTACCATCGGGCCATTTTGCCTTAATTGCTGGGAGAATCTTCTCTATAATGCATTCTTTAATCACCGCTCTTGTGATTCGATCTATTGGTTTAATTTCAAGAGTCCCCTTACTTCGATGTTTACTAGACCTTTTTGTGGGTATAATGGCACTAAATGGGAAAATTCCAATTTTCCCATCAAATGTACGACCCCATCTGTTATTCTTGGTCTAGCTGACGCAGCCATGAACATAAATTTAACCATACGGGTCTTAGAGTTACATGATCTGTGCGGGTCTTGTTCATCTTGTAGTAGGTAAAATTTTTGAGAAACTTGACTCAAATAAAACCATTTCTCATCTATATGTATCGCATCATACATTTCATCAAATTTTAAATTATAGCCTAAATTGATGTTACTTATCTTGCTTAAGACTCATTGCATCCTTGCCATCTTGTTTGCTTCTGTTAATAGTGGCTTAATTGCACTTGAGTGTGACTGTATTTTTCCTTTCTTTATAAGTCTATGAATGGTGGATGGGTTAAGTTTCATGGCAAATGCAAGAGACCTAACACTTGTTCTCTTATATAAAGGGATGGATCTTACCATTTCTAAGTCGATAATGACTCGTTTTTTGCTGCCTTTGTATGCTCTGTCCAATGCCACTAGTCTTCCGTCAATGATTTGTTGCTTCACCTTCATCCAATATTTGTGAATTGTCATCCTTGAAATATTATACTCTCGACTTAACTGACTAAGCAAACCATGTTTGAGTTTATTACTTCTATACTCTAGTAATAACTTTTGTGCAATTATTCTTCTTGTATCGTTGCTTAGCCGAAATTTTATTGTTACTGCATGTACGACTACTTCTTGTTCTTCTTCTATTTGTATATCCTCCATTGTTGCCATGTTTATTGTGTGAATTTATGGTATAGTATCTGACAATACTGTTGTTTCTGGTATTGTCATATCCTCGATTGTTGTCGTGGTTTCTTCGTCAAGGGCTGTTGCAGCTGCCACCGCTGTTGGCGCCGCCATCTGAGCAGCTATTGCTGCATTTGTTGCTGTCGTTGCAGCTTCTGTTGCTGCTCTTGCTGCTGCCATGGCTGCTATATAAGCATCCGATTTTCGTGGAGGATTAAAAGGCATTATGTAGGGGGCATTAAATGGTTAAGCATTTATTGTTGAATTTGTAAAAAATGTAATGTTTTGATTTTAGGAGTAAATGTAAAAGTAAATGTTGTATTGAAGTCTTTTATAAGGGTAATCCCAAGGTAAGATTAGGTTGGAGGGAAACAATTTCATCCTCCAAATTTTTAGTGACTTTTGAATTTGGTGGGAAATGTCCCACCAAAAATTTTCCAGCTGTACTGTACACGTTTGTTTAGTACAAGTTTCAGATTAATTTAAAAGATTAGTTATGGTTTAACAATTGCCACTTGCACTATATTTCTTTTTAAACAGTTTTTAATTCATTGTTTCACTCCCTCTCTCCTTACCTAGATATTTGTGCATATCACAAGTGTAAACAATTGAATAAAACGGAGGGAGTATGTTTTAGAAAAAATATAAATTTACGAGAATAAAACGTTTTAAACAAGCAGAAATTAACAAATAATCATCATCACCGTTGAAAACCATTGAAAACAAAGAAAAAAAATTCGACACCCACCACCAACATCGAGCATTGACGTTGGTGTTTGTGACCAACATTCAGCCTGAATGTTGGTCACTAACGCCAACGTCTAGGCTGGACGTTGGTGTTGATGACCAACGTTCAGGATGGACGTTGGTTTTGATGACCAACGTTCAGCCTAGACGTTGGTCATCAACACCAACGTCCAGTTAAGGCGTCAATAACCTCCACCAATGTCCAATTCGAAAGCCATTGCACTATACAAACATTCAAACTCATTCCAACAACAATCAAAACCCGTCTTCAACAACGCACCACAATCACTAAACTAAATCTAATTTAAATTTGAAAAAAAAAAAGACAGCTAAACAAACAATAACTACTTTAAATCTAATTTAAATCATAAAAACTAATTCAAATCTAAAAACTAATTAAAAAAATAAAAATAAAGAACGTACTGGTTGTTGCGGCGGTTACTGTGGCAGTGCTGCTCGGTTGTTGCGGCGGTTGTTGCTGGTGGATGTTGGCGCGGTGGTGGGTGGTGGGTTTTGGCTGCTGGAGGTCGTTTTGGGTGGGTGTTGGTTTGAAATGGGGAATATAGAAAGAGAGAGTAAGGAGTAAGAGTGTAAGGGTAGTGAAGGTCTTTTTTTTTACAAAACACGTCGACAATGTTTTATAAAACGTCGACGATGTTTTGTAACCCGAATGATATAGATTGAAGGGGTAAAAAACGAATAAAATCAAATCACGTACCGTATTTCTTAAATGCTACTCTAAGTAGCATTTCATTTTAGGTAGCTTATTTGGTTAAATAAGCTACTTGCCAAACACTTGAAAAAAAACAAAGTACCTGAATAAGCTACTTTGACCAAATAAGGTACCTGAAATTAGGGCTGCGCAAAAAAACCCGATACGAATTTTTTATCCGAATCTGATCCACTTTCCAAATTAAAAATTCTGAATATCTGGATTCCATTTAAATTGGATAATCGATCTGGTTTTTTCCGATTAAACTGGATTGAAAAATTCTGAATATCTAATGTGGATTGAAAAATTTTAAAAACTGGATATCCGAATCCTATCCGAATTTGAAAACCTTAAAAAAAAAAAAGGAAAAATTGGGGAACAAAAGTAATAAAAATACTCTTTCGATGTTATTTTGAAATATTTATTTAATTTGTTTATTTGGTGTATTTTTAGTCGAGATAATTTCTCATCTCGTTTGAGACGCCTCTCTAATCTCGCTATTCTCCACTCTCTCTTGTTGATTTTATAAATTCTTTTCCCAAAATATTAGTTGATTTTCAATTTTTTAGTTGTGAAAGAAAAATAGTTAAGTAGAAACACTAAAAGCTATTATTGAAAACTTGAAATGATAAATTTTTTCAAAATAAAAAAACCGGATCAAATCCGGATTTTGAAAACCGGATATCCATATATTCGGATACCGAAAAATCGGATATCCAGTTTATTCGGATCGGATCTGGATCATAAAATTCAAGAATTTAAAATTGGATATCCGATCCGATCCGGATTCTAAATCCTGATCGAATATCCGGTTTTGCTCAACCCTGCCTAAAATGCATTGTCGAACATGCCCTAAGTTGTCTGTATTGAAACAAACACGTTAACTTAATATATTTTGAAGGTCGTATCTAGCCTTCTACTCTTTGGGATCTGCCTTATATATGAAGGGTTTGAGTCACGGATATTAAATTGGTCAATTATGGGCGCTAACTTGTTTATACAATTTAGCGCTAGCTAAGGATGAATGATGTAGTTCTTATTCTAACAATCACAGGAATCTTCAAAAAATACTTATATACCATGAAATACCCTGATTACACAACACCAATAGAGCTGACGCAAAAGTACATGTGCATTCTATATTACAAACAAAGGGATAGATGACTAATTTCCTCCATTAAGAAAGACATCATCGTATTGATCTAATCTAAGATACGACCTAAGGATAAACAAAATTGTTGTAGTTGTTTGAGTTGTGTTTATTGTTCTTTTCCTTATGCACAATGCCTCCTTATATAGACGTCCTCATTCATCTTACTGCTCCTAACTGCTTTCTTAGTCGGTAACGATTAAACAACCAATGCTTACCCACTCTTCTTTCTAAATACCAAGCGTTTGTGCTTCTCCTCTTGACTGACGGTTGTCTTTTGGGCCTTTTCCATTATATGCTTCAGATGTTTAATTGGGCTTACCATTTATTGCGCAATAACTTTAATATAAACAATTTAGTACTCTTACTAATTCGAGCCATAACAAATAACATTTCCCCATCCCCCAACGTTCAGAGCATCTAAGACTCGGAACCTTTGGACGTTGTATATAACACCCCAAAAAATTGAGTTAGCTTAAAAATATGTGAGAAATATCCCTTATCTATAAAAGCTAATTCAAGAAAGTAACTTTTTTAAGCCTTCTCATTGGTTCCTTAATTTCAAGAAAAAAAGAAACATTTTTTTGGGGTCCACTGCAATTCCTTTTAGTAGAGTTTTTCTTTTTGTGTTAGGCTCTTTCACATTTTTTTTTTATGTTTTTGGCAAATTAGTTATACAAATTTGAGATTAAAAAGAGAAACACATAAAAAAAAAACGTTTTCACCAACTATAATGAACATTTAAAAAAAATTACAATTTTTTAAAAAAAATTACAAATTTACAAGTTTAATCTAATTATTTTGTTTATGTGAAAAAGATATAGTAAAAGTAGCTTGAATATTGACTGACATTTTAATTAACATTCAAATATTTACAAAAAAAAACTTAAAAATACATATCAAAATATTATAAATCAATAAATACCCTATCAGTTGGAAAGGAATTTCGAGCTAGGAACTTGAATATATACCCTTGTTGTATGATTTGCTCTAATGAGATGGAGATTGAATCGTTTGAGCCTCTCTATAGGGATTGTTATGTAACCAACCGAATATGAGCGGCTTCCCCATTGGGAATTCGATCTTGGAATGATAAAGAACTTAAAGATTAGTGATTGGATCATCAATTTAATGCTTTACCCGGGGAAGATTACGGACCACGCAGTCTACTTCGACGGTTCAATTTTTATCAACTCTGTGGACGATTTGTTGTATAAGGAATTGTAAGGTCTTTATCGATGTTAACTTCTCACAGGAGGCTCGCTTTAAAGTACAAGCTTCAACATTCTCCATTACTACCAAAGCTTGGGAGAAAAAGTCAACTCGCAAAGTTGAAGGGTTGAGCTCGGAGGAGTCGGGGGAGAAAGTAGTGAGGGAAAACTTAAGACAAGAATATCCTCATCAGCTGGTTGATAATAACAACGCCTCCATGCATATTAGAATAAAGGTGGATGTGGGATGGAAACCCGCCTTAATACAACAATGGGATGTGTGGTTTACGATGAGATAGGTGAACTCCTAAATCAAAACTCATTTCCCTTATATGCTGAAATCGATGGCATCAAGGAAGTAATGTTATGGAGTCTCCGCAACAATTTCCTTCTGAAATCTTCTCAGATTACCCGTTGGCACTATTTCAAATCGCAAAATCTCAAACTGCTCATCATTATGTTTAGAACAGTCTACAAAAAATTCACCTAATTATTCCTTACTTTAATTGTATTCGTACTAGTTTTATTCCGCGTTCTTTAAATAATGTTGCTCATCTGCTACCTAGAAGACAACTTTCTTAAGTTGGTCACATTACGTCACAATAGGCGTCTGAGCGGAAATACAAATAGGAAAGTGATGTACGTACCTCAGCGTGGGAGATGCTCTCGGACCATTCTTCTGGCCATCGTACCATGTTGCCACGTATATATACATTTCCTTGAAAGCCCAAATAATGTAAACAAAGTCATCCAGAGCACCTCGAAAACCATACATCTACCTCTCGTGTCTCCTAGCCCATCTCGTGTCTCTTTGTTTATTGCCACTCTCTTGCCACCCTTATATATGAACCGCTCTTCAGTTAGGTGTACCCTCGCTCTCGTCAACCCTAATAGTTATGTGGCGGTTGTCGTTGAAGAGTTAAGAACGATTAACACCTAAGAGGGTGGGGGGTGAATTAGGTGTATTTTATAAATATTTCTCCTTAACTTGCTTATTTGGTAACACAAGCAAGAACAATTAAGCACGAGACTTGAGAAACTCAACTTAATTTAAGTTCACAAGTAAGTAACAGCAGGCCTGAGTCACATTATAAGACATTGTGACACAGACAAGGCAACGAGATGTGCAATAAGTAAATAAGGAGAACAAACGTGAAAGTAAATAAACAAACAAGACGATGTTTTTACATTGGTTCAGCTTTTACTCTGAAGCCTACGTCCAATGTTATTTTATTGTTTGTTTAGAAGTTTAATCAAACTTACTAAACCCCTTACAATGGAAATAACTCGGCAACCAACCCCGGTTGCACTCAAACTTAAAGCTAGCTATTCCGCTTAAAGAGTTTATGTGTTCTACCTCACATGTTTATAGATTCTTGAATCTCAATTTTTCACTTAATGAACATGGAAATCACAATTAAGACATAAACACGGAATCATGGAAAAAACTTAGATGTTACATTGTAGCGAAATGGTACATGGAGATTTTACAACTCTTTTGAAAAACGATTGAAGACTTTAAGATATGAAACGCACGATTTCGCAAACACTTGAAAACAAAGCATGAAATTCATAAATGATTTGCAATATTTTCTCAATAAATGCTCTGAAAAGTCTTAGCAATAAATAGGAAATGAGGAGGCGTTATTTATAGAAAAATATGTGTGTAAAGGAAGGAACCCAAAAATATTTCTTTATTCTATTATCGAAGATACATAAGGTGTAATCTTATACTAAAATATACTTTGAAGAACAATCAGATTTGTGAGGCTCAAGAGAACTATGCTTATGCTTTTTCAAGAGAAATGGTGTTTCCCATAAAATTTCATGGGAACCATAAATCTTTCCATTAATAGAAAAAGTAGGTTTTGGAAACTAAGATTTTTTTTTGCTAAGATTACTTTTAAATCAACTTGCAAATAAGCTCCTCTTATTTATCCGATTTAAAGTAAGACACCCTTTTGAAGGATTAACACTTGTTGACATTTTCGGAAATTCTCCATTGTATCAGAAAACCACGGTGACTTATACTGTTGCATGGTTTTGAAGTGACTTGACAAACTAAGAATGTTACACAACCTCGTTTACAACATTTGACTTAGGTTAAGGGTTTCTTCTTCTTTGATCATCCTTGCACCATCATTGACAATTAATTGAGAGTTTCAAATGCTATAGATCACAACTAAGAAGTAAACCATTAAATGACATTGAAACTTGGCATTATAAACCAAGTGTGGTTCTAACAGTCATAGGTTTGGAGTTCTGCCTCTATATACTTCCGCCACAGCCCCATACCATCATCATTCCCTATACTTCCAATACACATCACGTCGTAAAACCACATCTATTTCATGTCTGCTCTAATTTCCGTGCACTAATCATTGTTTCCGTGATTGAAACGATTTTGGGCATTCCCACCAGGCGTCATTGCTCCAACACTCACTTCTCGTTCGAAATAGGTCATCTGATGTTTTCTATCCATAGCTAGGTCTCGAATTTCTCATCCTATGTCAACTGCATTTCACTAAGGAGTCGCCTGGGATACCCATAATAATTAAGGGGGAGATTTGTATGGAGAGATAATTACTCTTGGAATTGATTCCAGATGAAACTTTTCCTGGATGTTGGGTTTGGCAATGCTAAGTAATGATTATTGGCTTAATATATCACCAAGTTTGGTGTAGCAGTAAAAGTTCAAGCCAACAAAAATGACAGCTGGACTTTGCCTTCAAAACAAGTACACAAACCTGTAAACATGTACATAAACCTTGTTTTAACTTATAATTAATTCAACACTCTCAATTTTTTTAGCTTATTACATTACAAAAAGTGGCTTAATATTAGAAACCAAGAATAAAATAAAAAACATATTGTTTGTCAGACATAATTATCAATGAAACAAGCTAAGGCCTGCTCAAAACCATAGCTAAGAAATCATATTTCTCGTCCTCGTCCGTCAAGTCACGGAAAACAGCAACATCGCTCTCAGTCATTATCGAGCACAAAGTTAGAATATTGACCCTCGGAATACCTTGAACCTTGCCTAACTCTTCACGCAAACCAACCTTATAATTCTTTGGTGCTTCTAGCATGGCGGTCAATTGAGCAATTTGATCATTACTATTCTGAAGCATGGTTCCATTAGATTTTCGAAACTCTTTTGCACATTAGCAATTTCTTTGTTATTTCGCAACTTTTTCTTACTTGGTCACCCCAAACTTCCATCTCCACTTCTTTTACCTGTTTCTAATCCTTTTGTTGACACTTCGCCACTTTGAACATCTTGTTGAGCATCTTCACTTGTCTCATTAATGACATCCTGATCATCTCTATCAAGAGCCGTATTACCTTTAAAACTGATTGCCCTATCTTTAGAATAAATTTCCTCCATTGCATCAAATAATGGAAATGGTTTCCGTTACATGCCTCTAGCATCTTTGTGACTCTGCCAAATAAAAAATTATCAAAGATCATTTTAAAAACTGCTCACTTTCAGTTGTTAAGCAATCTATATCAAGCAGTAAAGAGAAACATCATCAAACAATAGTATAAAATAATTCTCCTTTTGAAAAACAGTAAAAGTCAAGCAAACTGTATCTAGTCGCTAAAACATACTCCCCATAATGAACGAAGTTTAAAAACAAGTTAACCAATCTCAAGCATTACAGTAAAAGCCAAACAAACTGCATCAAGTAATGCAAACTCAATTACAAGAATTAAAGATGCTTACCTTACACCATTCATCAAATATCTTGCGGTCACCGGTTACCATCTTGAGACTATCATCCCATCCGAATCCACTTCCCTTTTGTTTAATCTCAAGTAATGCATTAAATCGTTTTCTAAGATAACCTGGCCAATCTTGACTCAATGTTATTTGCTTTAAGTCTAGCATCGGGCATTTTGTGTAAGATTAGCTTCTCCAAGTGCACTAAATAACCAGATTTGAACCCCCCCCCCCCCCCCTTCAGCCTTCCATTTTCCCTCCACATGCAAAGCAAGTAACAAATCCACCAATAAAGTATCCTCTTCCACAGTCCACCTTCTCGGACTGATCTTTTCGCTATTAGCTTCAGTTTCGGGCATGTGGATATTATGTATATAGAAAATTTAATAACAGCAGACATTTGACATTAAAAATGCATTTCATTGAAATTGTTTTCACGTACAAATTCCATAGCTAAACAAACATAAGCCTGATACAAAACACGATAGTTTATCATAAGCAAGCAATAAATCTCATTAAAAAGAGTGTCAAACATATGTGACATGCCTGAAAGGCCTACGTAGAGGCCAACTATCGTACATCTCCTTAGCTAGTTTATATCTCCATTTTGTCCAAGAGTTAGATGTGTCAATTATATTTATGTAGTCTTCATCATCTTCCATAAACTGTCTACCATACTCCGTATCTAAGAGAGACTCCATTGGATCGAAACTCATTTCTCGACGAATCAAGTTATGAATAAGACAACAAGCATTTATAATGTCAGTATGAGTATCAGCCTGATAAAAACTATAATTCCTGAGAATCGCCCAACGCATTTTCAACAGCCCAAAACACCTTTCAATGACATTTCTTGCCGACGAATGCTTCATATTATAAAACTCCATGTGGTTAACTGGTTGTCTACCGTCGGTTCATTCATTGAGATGGTACCTTTGCCCTCTATATGAAGCAAGAAAGCTTTCGCCGTTTGTAAAACCAGCATCAACTAGGTAATAACTACCTATCAAGTTAAAATATAAACATGTTTAAGTAATTTTATCTACTTCAGCATTTCTTTTAACCCAAAAAAACAGTGAGAATCATTCCTCACCATGGGGAACTTTAAGCGAATGTCCTCTACTAACAGCGTCTTTTAGAACTCTACCATCCGCCGCTGAACCTTCCCAACCGGGTAAAACATAGGTAAATTGCATGTCCTTTGTACAAGCCGCTAAAACATTTGTAGCTATTTCTCCTTTTCTTGTACGGTATTTAGGTTTTTCAGAGATTGGAACTTTTAACTTTATATGTGTCCCATCTAAAGCTCTAAAACAATTATACATCCATCGAAAGTTAAAAACAAAATTAATAAAAAAAACTTAAGCCGTAGAAAAGTGACTTAAGATGACTAAGTTTTTACCTTAAACCATTTCCACTTTGAGTCACCGCAATCCTCTTCAATAGGTTGTGGAGTCTTTATCAAGTATTTATACAAACGTAAAACAACCCTTAAAATCTGACGGAAGTTTCTACTCACAGTTTCTTTAGACCTTTTCAAACGTTGCACTAACATCCTTTGTTTCTGATCATGAGCTAGTATATTCAAAAATATTGCTACCCTTTCTTATAAAAACATGTTTTTAGACTCCCTAAGAAGACTTCAAATGCATATCTATCCATACGAAGTTGATCTAAGCAACTTAAATCAGAGTTGAGGAACTCATAAACATTTTTTAACCCTTGACTCATGGTTCGTTTAGCGGAGTGTGAAGTTTTCTTGCGAGATTTTTTCATAGACTCTAATATACATATCAAGTAATAACAAAAGCACATCAACTTCATCGATCTCATTCTAATATACCAAATAAGACCAACTATGATTTTTTGTTTCCGTGACGATATTCTACGCGCCATTGCTGCATAAAAGATCATATAAAAGTTATATAAGAAATTAGGGCATCAATGTTGACAAATAATGAGACCAACTATGATGTTGGCTCCACTACCAGTGAACTATATCAATTCACTCTTTTAGATGGATTTGTTGTTGCCAAATCAATAAACACAATAGTCAAATTTTTTGAGAAAAACAATTTAAAAGCCACATATTACAAAATTAGGTAAATTAATTGAAACCCAAATGAAAAACATAACTCAGCAGATCCACATATCATACATATGAATAATCTAACAAAAAAATTATCAAGCAATTCCTAGATACACAAGCATATCTCAACATCAAACAAATGATAGTTCAATCACAAGTCAATTTTTTTGAGAAAATTAAATACCCAGAACTAATTTCAACAACAAATACTAATAATACCATGAAATATGAGCAAAATTGAAATTATAACCACCAAAATAATTATATGACTTAAATTGGTACTTACCATTTAACCACATTTTAATTGATTCTACATGAACGGAATTACTTTTTCACATACGAACTTTACTCTTTCACTTACACTTTTTCATTAAATTTCCATATCATACCCTTTTCCTAAACATAATCCATTTTCTTTCCTAAACATAATCAAACTGACTCTTATATACATCTAACTACATCTAATTGAATCTTATAAACTTGAGCAATTGAATCTTATAAACTTGAGCAATGGATTATAATTTTCCAATTAATGAAGAAATTTTATATATAACAACTATTAATTCGTTTTTTTTTAATTATTAGGTTTATATTTAACATTTATTCTTTATTAGGGTTTATGGGTGGTGGTTAGGGTGGTCAACGATAGTTGTTGGATAGGACCGTGGTGGTCGACTGCGTTCAGTGGTGGTGGTAGTAGTGAGAGGGGGAGAGCGGAGCAGGGTGGAGGTGGTTGAGATGGTTGTGCGAATGACGGTGTTCGTAGCACAGAGGTACAACCGTGGTGGTCGAGTTGTCGGCGTCGCATTGTTGTGGGCTAGGGTTGCCGGCGTTGGGTTGCTATGTGGGCTGGGGTGGTCGCGTGAGACTGACATGGACTGGTGAACGGAGGTCGCCTACTCCGTTAGGTTGCCTGGGTGGTTTTTTTCTTTTTTTTTAATTAATGAAATTAGCTATAACATTAAGTTGTTTTATTTATTCTTAATTAAATTTGATTTTTTCATTAATTAACTATAATAACTTATTTTTTATTATTCGAAATTGTATGTCGGCGGTGAGTCGGATGGCCGTGAACGGAATTAGGAATTATTATGGGAGATGAGTGAAGGGAGGAAAAAAATTATTTGGGGGAGTGAATAAAAATGACAAGGGTAATATCGTAAAAGTCGTATGTGAAAAAGTAAAATCCGTATGTGAAAAAGCACATCCCTAAAATTATTGTAAAGGGTTTTTTTTGTCAAACATAACTTTTAAAAAACTTTTTCTTCCAAACACCAAAAAAAGAATTGTCAAACACAACCTTTAAAAAGATTTTTTTTGTCAAACACGACATTTTGGGCGAGGACTAAACATTTTGATCATAGTTTGACAGCTTGAAATGTCATGATTTTCCGTTGATGTTTGAGATAGCAAATGAGGTCGATTTGAAGTGTTCTTGGACTCGTTGGAAAGGTGGGAGTAAATGCTTTCTAACGGTTATCAACACGGTGGTCAAATGTTGCCTTATGTATGGTGTATTTGTGTGTAAAGTAAGCCGGGTCAAAGAGAGTTCTTGTAAATCTGGGTTTACAGCCGGACCAGACTTACAAGAATCCTCTTTGATCCGCCTTACTTTACACATAAATAGACCACACATAAGGCCACCATTGACCACCGTGTTGATAACCCCTGGAAAGCATGTACTCCCATCATTTCAACGAGTCCAAGAACACTTCAAATCGACCTCGTTTGCTATCTCAAACATCAACGGAAAATCACCTCATTGCAAAGTGACAAACTATGACCAAAATGTCGTGTTTGACAAAAAAAAAACTTTTTAAAGGTTGTGTTTGACAATTTCATTTTTTAAAGGTGGTGTTTGGAAGAATTTTTTTTTTAAAGGTTGTGTTTGACAAAAAAACTTATTGTAAATAATGGTTTCATCAATTATTCATGTAAAAATCTCAAACAATAAAATAAATTTCAATGAATAAATATGTTGGTGATGAAGAGAGATGAAGAAGATGTCATACCTAATTAGATGAGAGAGAACACAGCATGCACAAATTTTTTTTCTTCCCGTAATTGTTCCTAGAGGGTGAGGAGGGTAATGTATCACCACTTGTTGGGAGTAATAAGTATTGAGCCTGATTTATTAGTCTAACCAAACCTTATGAAATAAGTCATAATATCAATGCCTCACTTTTTCAGGCCTATTACGTCAATCCCAGGCGACCCCTAAATGTTTTTCAAAAACTCTACTTTTCTTTATTTTATTAAAATTTATTTTCTAGGAAAGATTGGTAGGATCTTAGAGAGTCCAAATCCGACATGGACAAGATGAAAACCGAAGTAGCTAAGAAAGTTACGTACATTAACCGCGTAATATTTAAAAAAGTCTTGGTCACTCGTGCACGCACCCCCCTCAATTCCCCATCTCTATCTCCTCTTTCTTTCGTTGAACAATCTCCTTCTTCCCTCAATTAATTTTCCCCCAATTTCCTACCCATTAAACCCTAAAACTTCCAAAATTTCTCAATTTAATACAGCGGAATTCTATTTCTGCTGCACTCTCGATTAAACAACATGCTTAGCAAAGGCTTTAAACCCGCCAAATGGTGTGATCATCAATCTTTCTATTCATTTTCTAGTTTTTTTTCTTCTTATAGTTTAATTTAATCTGTTTGATGTAAAGTTTATGAATTTGAATTGAGTTTGTTTTGTTATTTGCAGTAAAACGGCGTTGAATCTAGCCAAGTCAAGGATAAAGCTGATGAAGAATAAGAAGGATGCGCAGGTGAGGCAATTGAAGAGAGAAATTGCTCAATTGCTTCAGAATAAACAAGATCAAACCGCTCGTATTCGAGTATGTTTCTTTTTTTATCACTTCAAAGTTTTTTTTTATCCAACTTTTTATCATGTTTGTTGAATGGTATTAGTAACAGGATTGTGATTGTGATTTAAATTTTAAAAATTCTCATTGAAGACGACCAAATTTCGGCTTCAGCTGAAGATGGGCCAAAAGTGGGCAGTTTAACGACCATGTGACAAACAACTAGTTATAACTTAGAAAATGTTAGTAGTTACATTTGTCGTTAAACTAGCCACATTTGGCCCGTCTTCAGCTGAAGACGGACCAATTCCGTCTTCAATGAGACTTATTGTTTAAATTTAGTACCTATATATGCTTTGAATCACATGGTAAGGTTGCATAATTTTGATCTCCTTACCTTGCAATCGGTGGGAGACATGAAAGTGGTTTGGTAATGTTGTTATAGTACATGTGACCAAGTGCCATTCTCTTAAAGTTGTGTATTTGGAATTGTGAGGGTTACTCATCCATGCCAATTTTCATATAGAAGTTTGACTGTTTAATTCTTTCGTATGCATGGTTCCTTGCATAACATCTTCTTCCTTCTCCGTATCAGGTTGAGCATGTTGTTAGGGAGGAAAAGATGTTGACTGCATATGAAATGATTGAGATATATTGCGAACTTATTGTGGCACGTTTGCCTATCATTGAGTCACAAAAGTAAGTTAATTACTTCAACTGTTTCTTCAGTATTGATTTTTTATATTTGTGGAATCTGTCATAGTAATCAGTGACTACTTGTAATGAAGATTTAGGCTATTATATGCAACTTTACGTCAATGTAAGTGAGTGTTTTCAGTACAACACAGAGGGTTTGGTATGAATGAAAATTGTGTGACAATGTCTGTCATGCAATGCAACTAAAAATGGACTGATGTTAGGTTTCGCTGATGATATAGAGATTGGGGAAGTGCATGGTCGATGTTTACCCACATTAGTAATCTAAAAGAAATTGAAATTTTGTTGAGATGGTGTTTTGAAAAGTACAGGTAACTGAATCATTGAGATGGTTCAGAAAGTTGATGAATTGTGCTGTTTCAGTCTGTGAATGTGTTTGAGTATAGAGCTTGGGGTGTAGATTTCTGTTTAGCAAAGCTAGTTACTAGATGGTTGGTTATCTATTCAGGCGTAGAAACATTCAAGGGAACTGCATAAGTATATGTATATGTAACAATGCTCTACCAATTAGTTACCCGGACAATGGTTGGCTGTGAATTCACTTATTGCATATTGCGCCAGACTATTTAAAGGAAGGTTTCATTTGTTACATAGTGATCTAAGAATCTACTTATTGAAGCCATTTGTTACATCTCGATTGTGAATCATGGTAGCAGCTTCTGCCGGATTTTCATTCATGGGCTTATAATGGCAGATGTCAGCAGTATAGATAGACGTAAAAGGAGGTCTGTGCTCATATATTGGTCTGCCGTACATTCTTTTGTTTTTGATGATTTACACTCATGGCTAGTTATCACATATTTGGATTCCGTTCTATATGCTCTGAACTGACCCCTAGGTTGCTTACGAGAGACTTATGTTGGAGTAACAACATACTTAATTGACATGGTTATGGATTGATAAGGGCACTGTGACAATAATGGTTTTGACAACACTCAGATGACCAAAGCTTCCAATTAGTTTATGTGTATCGTGTATATTTAATTATTTTTTGTCTGAGACGCGTCTTATTGTAATTGCATTGAGCATCGTGACATTGTATGATGTGATTGTGAAGTATATTTATGCTCGACTTATGAAAGAGATAAGAGGTATGCTCTTCTATGTTTAATCATCCTATGTTTTTTTCAATGCCATTCTCACTCTGGTAAGACTTAAGACTATATCTATTTTCTGCATTTAATGATTTTTCTTTCATCATTCTACAGAAACTGCCCCCTTGACTTGAAAGAAGCTATTGCAAGCTTAATATTTGCAGCACCAAGATGCGGAGACATCCCAGAGCTCCAGGATGTCCGCAAACACTTCACTGCAAAATATGGTAAAGACTTTGCTACTGCTGCCACCGAGCTACGTCCAGCAAGTGGAGTAAGCAGAACTGTAAGTTTCGCGAAATTGTGTTGTGGATGTAAATTACTGCCTCCATCCCAGATTGATCATTCCTACCTTACTTTGTTGCTCAACTAATGTCATATTGACAACTATGAACATTAAGTTTTCCAAATATATGAAGTAATTTAATGTCAAAGTTGTCATGTTTGATTTGAAGACAACTATTTATGTATCATCACATTTTAAAAAATTCTAGCTATTGTATTTTGTGATAGATTATAGGTCAAAGTCGTAACCACCGAAGTCAAATATCGCTTTATAAATGGAATTGAAAGAATACTTTCTACTAAATGAGAAATCACACACAGTACGCTTGTTTAAAACTCAATTATTATCTTTCATTAGTTGAAGGCACAATATTGATATCTATTTTGAACCAGGTGGTTGAAAAGTTATCTGTGCAAGCTCCTGATGGTCCCACGAAAGTGAAGATTCTCAAAGGCATTGCTGCAGAGCACAACATCCAGTGGGAACCAAACTGGTTTAAAGATGAAGATCTTGTGCCTTCTGGCGACACACCGGTAATGCTTAGTAACGTTACACTGCTTCATCTATATTACCTGATATGATGATAATCTTGATGTACATCTCTCACGGTAGGTTTACAGCATTTGGTATGCAATGTGCTAAATATGTAGAAATGGCACTGTAGCATGTTCTTATCTCAGCAAGTCAGTATCCAGAAGCACGTGTTTAGCTATTACTATTTCATCTTGCATCCACATACTCCCTCCTATTCACAATGATCTTGCCCTTTCATATTGGCACAAGGATTAAGGGAGTGAATATGAATCACACAAAGACACTACCCCACATACAATTACATTTGGACCACACAAAACTTCCCAAATAGGGAAATAGGGAAGATTACCTGAATAATTCGAAAAAGGAAAGGGGAGGTTCATTGTGAATAGGAGGGAGTATTTGTTTTGGTCCTGCTTATGTGAACATATTCTAAACTCATCCTGTGGCAATGATCTTTCAGAGTGGAAGCATAATTTTTTTCATCAGTCATTTCTTGATCGGTAGTAATTAGTAAATACTAATTGGGATTCTTAAATCTTGATCAAAATTTTGGTAACAGAAGAAACTACATGCGGATAACAACAACAAGATACAAATGGAACCCTTAAATATTCAAATTGCTGACGGTTTCGAGGAAAAGCATGCTGACACTTTTTCTAAATATTCGGAAAATTCTTCTCAAAGTCAGGCTCGTCCAAATAAAGGCGAGGTCCCATCATCTCCTACTTCACGCCCTGTCATTAGACCATCAGGTACCAAACATGTAAATGTCAATTGATTGATACTTTTTTTGTTTAAAGGTAGCTACAAGGACACAAGGTAGACCTTGATATTGGCATTGGCAGACCCTTTTTTATGTGAAGGGAGCCACAAGTAGACCAATGGGTCAATTGAGTCGAGTCTAGGTCGGGTCATTTTGGGTTTGCAACACATTTTTTTGGGGGGGGGGGGGGGGGGGGGAGGGTAGTGTCATTTTCGAATGTGCTGTTGTTGGGTCATTTCGGTCGGATCATTATTAAACGCGTTAATTAGAGATACTTTGACAAACAAAGAGTATTTTGCAAAATTACTTATCTACTATGGAATGTCATAAACAATACTTTTTATTTTTATTATATAAATATATATGACTTAAAACAAGTCGTTTTGGGTCATTTCAAATAGGGTCAATTACGGGTCAACATTGAGTTAGTCGAAGTCTGGCTCGGATCAATTGGGTTTCGGTTAATATTCGGATCCTGCACTTTTGGGTGTCGAGTCAGCCTTATCAGATCGGGTCAAGTTTGCAGCAAGTCTATCACAAAGACAACTTTGGTACTGACTGGTTTCAAACCCTCTTGTCGTGAGTACCACCACTCAATGTCCTTCCCAGTTAAGATAGTTGACATTTGCAGTAATCAATAGTATATGACATCTCCTTAAGAACAGCTGTAAATGTTAATTCTTTTCAGAAAATGTCTCGGGGACGATGCTTTTCAGTCAGTCTTCCATGACTTCAGAGAATGCATCAGGCAGGCAACAATGGAATATGGAATTTAAGGATGCAGCTGCTGCTGCACAGGCTGCTGCTGAATCCGCGGAACGAGCAAGCATGGCTGCAAGAGCTGCTGCTGAACTTTCTATACGTGATTCATATAGACACGGTCCGTCATCTGTACGTGGTGTAAATGAGGGCGATGTGAACTATGCTGGAAGTGTGTTGCAACACAAACATGAACAAGCAAATTCAATTAACAGCTCTTTTAATCAAAGGAAGGTGAGCATGGAACGGAATCAAGGTCCTAAAATTCAGCAAAATGTCATAAATGAAGGGGTTGATGTCAGAAGTTCAGATGATGAAAACAGTCAATTTGGACTGCAGTATGATGCCAGACAACAAGAACTTCAAGAAAGCAAAAGCACTTCCTCTCGTGTAAATGCTGCTGATAACGTAAGGCAATCAAGAGATCATGTTTCTAATCCAAATACTTCCAAAGGTGACTATAATTGGTCTAATTCCGCAAACATCCATGAGTATGACACTGAACCTGATGATAACCCTTTTCATGAAGAGGCTGTAGAATTGCACAACCAGCCCATCAAATTCGATTCTGAGTCCAGTGGTTTTGGGGATGACTATGACTCCTTTTCTAATTCCAAATATCAGAGTGTTGAGATTGGTTCAGGTAGTAGCTTTGGTGCTTTTGGCCAAGGAATATCAGATGAAGAGAGTTGGCATGCTAAAACAATATATGTATCGAAATCCAATAGTTTCGTGGATGAGACCATTTCCAGAAACTATGGAGAGAGAGATGTATTCAAGGAATCAGATGAAAAGAATGATGAATTTGACTCAAGGGCTGGTGTAGTTGCCGGTCTGGTCCAGAAGCCCAATGGACTGGACATCAATGAAAAAGTTGGCCGTAATGTTGTTAATGCTGTTTTTGATGAGTCAGATTCTGATGATGATGATGATGAACGTATTTTAGATGCGACAGATAAGTATGATTCTCCCTCTGGTAAATTATCACCAAGGCATGCATTACTTCACAAAGATGGTGAACCTGATCTTTCTGAAAGTTTCAGAAACTCCCCGATATATTCAAAGCTATTTGAGCCTCTTCCTGTGACTTTTGACGACTACGACACACCCAGCCCAAAAAGCGAGAAATTGTGGCAGAAGGAAAACACCGAGCCTGAAATAGGTAACTATAATGACAGGAAGCCAGACTGTGATTCCCATATGAATATTGATGATTCTTTCGTGAGCAATAAACAAACAGAGGAAAAACAAAACTTAAATGTTGGTTCACTTGAAGGCAAGGGGTCGGAGTCTCCAAGATCGTTTAATCTGACTTTAGAGTCAAAAGATCGTTTAGAGTTTGATGATGAAACGTATTCTAACTCTGAAGGTGGCATGGAGCTGAACCTTGGATCATTACCTGGTGGACGTCGAAACAGGGCGAGCTGGCTCCCACCATATAGAAAAAGTGCAATTCCTGATGTTTCATCTCCCTCTTCTAAGACAGCAGTGAATGAAGTTTTTGCTGAAAGTGATAATAGTTCCCCTACCTATAAATCTCAAGGGTCATATAGTGGGAGTACTCCTGAAAGTGTGCATAAAGCAAGAGGAAAGGACCCTGCCGGGTATTTTGAGGTTGATCACAGCGCTCCTGAAGAGGATATTCAAATACCTGTTGTGACCAAACATCTTCAAAGTGCAGGAATCTCGATCTCGAGGAGAACCAAGGGTTCTCCTACTGCAAAGACTGGCCGGGTTTCTTCGGATTCTCCCAAGTCGAAGACCGAGACCACATACTCTGGCTCAAGCATAATGGGTCAATCAAATCTGAATGATAATGCACCATTTGAGCTCAGGTCAGGGACAAAAGCGTCCACGAACAAAAATAGTTCATCTCAAGCTTCTGTACAGAAGCCAAAAACTCCAACATCTAGTGAGATTCCAAAGACACCGGTTTCAAGTGAGAAGGGTCCTGGGGAAATGTCAGGGAAGAAGCCTAGCCATGTTCATCCTAAGCTTCCAGATTTCGAGTCATTTACTGCTCACTTACAGTCTTTGCGTACTAACCGTCAATAATTACCGAGGAGTCACGCCGTAAAGTTCATACATCTTGTAAGTTTGTGTATATTGTTTCAAGGATTAGTAATTTGGAACCACACTGTGTAGCAACACTTCCATAGGCATACTTTTGTTATACGTATCTATTTTGTCCCAACACAAAGAATACCGTTTCAGCATTTGTTATCTAAGTCGCTGATAATTGTTTATTGTTTACTTCCTAATGTATTCATTCATCACCAGATTATTGTGATTGTGAGGCGATTTCTGAATAAAGTTTAACTTGTTTGTGTGATGTTATTCGTGTTTTGTTTCATCTCTTCTCTTGAATATAATGTGGACAAAGTAATGTTTTACCCTTGTTATTGTTAGATGGAGATTTCTGAACAAAATGTTATTATGAACAAAATGTCTTTCTATTTTACCCTTTCCCATGTTATACATATTCACCGGTCACCACTAATCTTATTTTTCTACTTCTCATCTCTTTTATTCTATTTTCACCCCTTTCCATCTTATTCTCTATCTATCATCTCACATTTCGAGTTATTATCAAGTAATATTTCTTATTCTTTGTTTCAATTCCTCTTTTTCGTTTATTGTATGTGTTTCAATTAAGTGTGTTCTATTTCACTCTTAGTCTAGTCTAATGGTTAAGATGGATGTATTGTGGTTAAGACGGAGGTATTGTGGACAATAGGTCGCAAGTTCGAATCTTCCCTCCCCTCTATTGTAATGCGATAAAGTGCGCTCTTCGTTAGACCAAAAAAAAATCTATTTCACTCTTTTGTTTCAATTTAGGGTTTATTGTTCCTCTCTTTAATCTGGGTAGTATAGGTGATTGAGAAGTACTAATTTAGTAAAGTTGATTAGTCTTGATTAGATTATAAGGATTTGAAGAAAAACGAAGGTTATTTTCCCCCAAATTTACTTTGATAAGTAAATTGTATTCTAAGATGAAAATAAGGTGAGGAGTGAGGTAAATAAGAGAGTGTGAGGTAGATTGAGGGGTAAAATGGTCTGTTCACTTTAAATTTAGGTGTTTTTTAAGATTTGGTAGTGTTATCAACCCAGACCGAATATATTGATGGTGGTTTTTAAAAAAAAAAAATAGTTGGTAGTAGTTCTTCAAGGAAGGTTTTAGTAGATAGTAGTTATCAAAAAAACCCTTTTTTCTTAGTTTATTTTCGCAACATACCTTTTTTCTTAGTTTATTTTCGCAACATACCTTTTACTCGTCAGAGCACTCTCTATCTCCTATTTTCCATTTGCCTACCCCTTATTAAAAAAAACATTAAAACTAATTCTCTCTGATACTAAACTGCACCTCCTCAAAATAAACAAACTTCTTTAATTATGGATGATAATATGAGTGTAGAATAGTTAGTTAATTCGCTAACTGAATTATTATTAATCAAATCAATGTCTTTCTTTCAATTTTTATGGCTTTTTAAAATAACTTTAAGACTTCAGTTACAATTACTTTAGGGTTTGTGTTGATTGGTGGTAGAGGGATGGTGGCTAGGCAGCCACGGCTGCCTGATGAGCTGCATGCGAGGTGGATGTTACTATGAAATTGACACACTTGATGTTTGCGGATGATTTGCTTCTGTATTGTAAAGAGGATGTTAACTCAATGATGATTATCCTTAGAACATTATCCTTAGCAAAGGTAAATCAATTGCATGCATTTTTTAATGGAGTCTCAACTGACATTAAAAAGGATATATTGCTGGTCTCTGGACTGGTGGAAGGTTTGGGATCTAGGAAGATATTTTATGCTGGAAGGTTGCTCTTAGTTAAATGAGCCCTCAAAACTCTACACACATACTGGCCCACTATGTTCATTCTACCAAGTGGAGTAATCGCAAGGATTGAAGCAATCTGCATGAATTTTATTTGGGATAAGGGAGCTGATTTCACTAGAGCTCCTCTAGTTTCTTGAGAAAAAAAATCTGTAAACCTAAAAATGAAGGGGAATTGGGGCTTAAAAATGATATCTTATGGAATAAAGCAGTTGTGGGCAAACTGGTTTGGTGGATTGCCATTAAACCAGACCACCTTTAGGTAAGATAGGTCAATCACGCCTATATCAAAGGTGTACCATGGCAGCAATACTCCCTTACCAGCAATTCCAGTTTGTATTGGAGGAAAATCTGCCAGGTGAAGACCCTCCTTTCTGATCACATAATATTTGGAATGAAAAGCGAAAACAGGGAGTACACTATTGCAAAGGGGTATGAATTCCTAAGGGACAAAGGGGATACAATCAACCAGCACAACCTTATCTAGAACAAACGGACAATACACAAACACAGTTTCATTTCATGGATTTATCATCACAAGAACATGAATAGTAATGATAAACTTCACTTATTAGAGATAAGTGATGATGATACATGTTGTATTTTCAAGAATGATCACCTATTTTTCCAATGCCCTTACATTATTAGAGTGATCACTTACCGGATACATTCTTACTTGAAGAGTGAGGAAAAAAGGCATTAGACTGCAAAAGGGGCTGGTGAATGCCACCATCAAGGTTTGTGTCTACCACATATAGAGACAAAGGAATCACAATAGGTTCGAACTTCAACTCTTCCATCCAGATAAGCTCGCTCATTATATTATTGAGGAATTGAAGAAGCGATTCACATATACTGTGAGCAATCCATTGAAGAGGAAAGATTGAGATTTCATGCAAAAGGATCATTGGTAGAACAACACGGATATCGTGATTTTGAAGATAAAGTTGAAGAGATAGAGGATGAGGGAGAACTGAGAAGAATCGAGATGTTAGGATTGGAGGTACATGAAGAGTGTCAGTCTAATTGTTGTGCCTGGTTTTGTTGCCGGTTCTGTTGAGAATGTTTGAGTTGTTGGGCCTATGCCCATAATTAATTGGTGTATGTTGGTTTATATGGGCTCTTCCCCGAGTCTCGTATATTCCATTTAGGGTTCGTTAATGTTAATATAATACTTACCTTTATAAAAAACGCCGTAAATATGAATAACATTATAATAAAACAATATTAATGAATTTGGACTTGCATAAAAAAATGTATCTATAACTTTTGATAATGCATCTGCCATGACTTCCTGTGGCTAATATTTTTAAAACTAGTTAACAAGAAATTTAGATGATAATTTGTTGCATGTTACATGTGCATGTCATGTTTTAAAATTATGTATTAAAGATGGTATGCCTTGCCTTAAACAATATCATGATAAATTTAAACATAATGTTATACATTTGAATATGGTTAAGTGGAGACGTCAACAATGACGTGATTTTTGTAAAACAAACGATATTAAATACGTCAAATTTCCCCTAAAAAATAACACTAGGTGGAATTCTATGTATTATGTTGAATGCTTTAATCAAATATAAATAACCTCTTACCGTTTTTTGGAACCGTTCTTTTCCCGATAACATTCTACTTGAAAACGTTTGGCAAAAAAAGGAAGTGTATGTTGATTTATTAAGTGCTTTTAGCAACGCAACAAACTTCTTCTCACATGTATATAAACCTATTTCTCCTTATTTTGTTGGCAATGTTATTCCTATTACCCAAAATTTTAACAATTCTCGTAAGAACGTTGCCTTTAGCGAGTTTCTTCCTGAAATGGAGTCTAAGTGGCTCAAGTATTGGGCCGATATTTCTTATGTCTACGCTTTTACTATTATTTAGACCCTAGGTGAACTTTGAATCATGTTGCTATACAGTTAGCTTCCATGTATAAGAATTTAATGTGTTTTAGTAGTAGTAATGGTGGTACCGCTTTTCAAGGGATGACCTTTAACGCTTTTAAAGGTTTAACTAGTTTTGCTACCCGTGAAAATCACGGGTTACTTCAGGATATTCGTTGGCCATTTTATATATATATATATATATATATATATATATATATATATATCTTTTAAATCCAGTTCTATCCATGATAATTTGGAATTTAAATCATGTAAATTAAAAATAACATTCAAAAATTTTAAATGATGCCAATACGAATTCATAAATAAAAAAATAGCTTAAGAGGTTGCTTAGTTAGGAAAATATGGTGGACTCATATATATATAGAGAGAGAGAGAGAGAGAGATAGGTTCTTATGAGTCCACCAATTTTTGTGAGTCCATGAGTCCTCATCTTGGCCATTGGATGAGGGAGATGAATGGATGAGATTGTAGAGACAAAAGCACACTTAACACTAATCAATTACCAATGCACTAATTAATTAACTTTCTCTCTCTAGCCTTTAGTTAATCACTTTTGAGCACTTTTGAATTTCTGAGATTTGTGAGTGTAACTTCAGCCCATATTTGTGAAACTTCAAACTAAAGTGTGATTTCGACTATATAAATTTGAATTTATGAAACTTCAAGACAAATTTATGTCATTTTAGACTTTTTATGAGTGCAACTTCAGTCATTATGAGTGTAACTTCAACCGTTATTTATGAAACTTCAAACTAAAATGTGATTTCGACTATATAAATTTGAATTTATGAAACTTCAAGACAAGTTTATGTGATTTTAGCCTTTTTAGGAGTGTAACTTCAGTCACTACGAGTGTTACTTCAACCATTATTTTTGTAACTTCAAACTAAAATTTGTTTTCGACTACATAAATTTGAATTTATGAAATTTCAAGACAAGTTTATGTGATTTTAGCCTTTTTATGAGTGTAACTTCAGTCACTACGAGTGTAACTTCAACCATTATTTGTGTAACTTCAAGCTAAAATGTGATTTCGACTATATGAATTTGAATTTATGTAACTTTAAGACAATTTTATGTGATTTTAGCCTTTTCTGATTGTAACTTCAACCATTATTTGTGTAACTACAAGCCTTATATGTGTAACTTTAACCCAAAATACAATTAAATTTTAGCATTTTTATGAGTGTAACATTTTACTTTATTAGTGAAACTTCAATTATTATTTGTGTAACTTTAGTCATTTATAGGGTAATTTTATGCATTAGTCTTTTCTAGTGTGACTTCAGTCCAAACTAGTCAAATTTCAGTCCAAATCTCTGTAACTTCAGTCCAAATCTCTGTAACTTCAGTCCAAACCTATGTAACTTCAGTTATATAACTTTAGTCTAAAATAGTGTAACTTTAGATCTAGAAATATAAACATCATACAAAAATAAAAAAACGAAATCTAAAATAAAAAATAAAAACATAACAAATAAAAAAAAAACATAAAACATATAAAAAAATGTGTCACTTTAAGGTCATTTTGTGTTACTTTAATAAATATAAAACATATAAAACATATAAAAACATATAAAACATATAAAAAAACTTCAGTCATTATATGGGTAACTTCAGTCATTATATGGGTAACTTTAGATACTAAAAGTGTAACTTCAGTCATTATATAACTTTAAGGTCATTTTGTGTTACTTTAATAAATAATATGTGTTACTTTGATATATGTGACTTTAATAAATAAGACATGTAACTTTAATAGATAATTTGTGTTACTTTAATATACAATATGTGTAACTTTAATAGAGATTTTGTGTTACTTTAATATATAATATGTGTTACTTTAATATACAATATGTGTGACTTTAATATACAATATGTGTTACTTTAATAAATAATATGTGATATTTTAATAGACGTCATTAAAGTTTAACCCACCATTTCAGATCTAAAAAACAAAGAAAAACAGAAAAATAAACAAAACAAATATTTAAGCAAAACTGAAGAAGAAAAAGAAAAGGAAAAAGACAAGCAAAACAGAAAAATAATCAAAACTTCAAGCCTTAATAGTGTAACTTCAAGATTATTTTGTGTTACTTTAATATATAATATGTGTTACTTTAATAATAAAAACAGATCTGGAAATTAAACAACAAAAAAAAAAAAAAATTAACATAAACAACAACAATACAAGAACAACCACCACCACCTTGACCCCACACCAGTCCCACCCTCACCCCGACGCTGCCACCACCTCACCCCGACGCCACCACCACCCCACCCCGACGCTGCCACCACCTCACCCCGACACTGCCACCACCCCTCACCCCGTCCCCTCCTCTCCTTCCCGACGCCAATAAACAACCCCACCCGACACCCACCCCAGCCGACGACCAACCCACTACCCACAACCACCACCCGACCCCACGACTGCCTCACCAGCCCAAAACAGATCCGGGCCAAAAAAAGAGAAAGGAGAAGAATAGGGAGGCGGAAGGTGGAAGGGGGTGGAAATGGAGGTGGAAATGGTGGTGGTGGTGAGGAAATGGCCGGAGGAAATGGTGAGGAAATGGATCTGTTTTTGGCCGGAGGAAATGGCGGCTGGCGCGACGGTGGCGGCGTCGTGGGTGGCGGCGTTGATAGTGGAAGGTGGAGGAGGGGTTATTTTTTTTAGATCTAGGGTTTTATTTTTGGTGGTTTATTTGAATTTAGAGAGAATAAAGGATGTTTTTTTAGAGAGAAGGGAGAGTGTTTTTTTTAGAGAGAAGGGGAAGTGTTTGGTTGGAATGAATTGTGTGAGGGATGGGTTAGGTTAATGAATGAATTAGTGGTTTAATTAATATGGATGAGAGAGAAGTGGTTAAACACCTTATTAATGACAAAATTTCTCTTTTAATCTTAGCCATCCATCTCCAAGATCCAATGGCCTATAAGAGGACTCATGGACTCACCTTTTCTAAGAGGACTCACTTGATCCTTTCTCTATATATATATATATATATATATATATATATATATATATATATATAATTAGGATCACGTGAGTCCACCCTATCTTTTTGAGTCCGTGAGTCCTAATCTCAACCGTCGGATCAAAGAGATCTAGTGACAAAGATTAGCGCGCTATAGGTAAGGGCATTTTAGTCATTTAACAAGTTTGTATATATATCATAACTTTCAGACAAGGTTCATTATTACTCATTCACTTTCTCTCTCTAAACTCTCCAAACCCTAGTTTTCCTTATTTTTTGTTCCTGCTCCCCATAAACTTTGTTAGTTTTTTATGCCTGATCTTGTTCTACTTCTTCAATTAGTTCTTCTCAACCATAGACAATTTGATTTCTTCTTCTACGTCACTTTTCTATGTCAGGTATTATTCACTCTTTTTTCTTTTCAATCTAAATCGTTTTTGTTATCTTTCAATTATATGCAGCTTGAACTTTTGATTTGATCATCATTATTGTAATTTTTTGTTTTATTTCTTAGATATGTGTTGTTATGATCTATCTCTTTTATGTGTTTTTCTATTTCATGTATTTTTTCAACATTAATCATCTCGTTTTATTATATGTAGCATGATTTCTAAATCACTTCTATTTTTATTTTTTAATTTTTTTTTCATTAACGTAATTTTTCCTCTCAAGCAAGCTATACAATCTGATTTTCATCACTTCTAACAATTGCAATGTCAGTTATTATTCACTCTTTTTTTATTCTTCTTTTCGTTTTAATTGTTGTAATGTTTTCATCTATTTCATTTTAATTGATGTTCCTTTATTCTTCTATTTCTAATTGTATATTCACTATATTTAGTATGATTTTCGTTCAGATTTATGTTTTCATTGAAGTATTACCGCTTAAAAGTTTATGTATGCGATATCTTTGTTGTTTTTTCTTTTTGTAAATACATGTTATTATTCACCTAATTAATGTAAATTAGTATCACAGTCTATTCTTAACAATATCGCAGGCTAAAATATACTGTAATACATTATTGTTTAACTAATTAATGTAAATTAGTATCACATCTTATTCTTAACAGTATCACAGACTGAATATGATTCATATTGTTTTAATATACGTGTTCTTATCATCTCGTTTAATGTTCATCTTCTATTCTTCTATTTGTGTTTGTATATTCACTATATTTGTATGATTTTTGTCCAAATTTATGTTTTCATTGAAGTATTACTACTTAACAATTTATGTATGCGTTCTCTTAGTTGTTTTTTCTTTTTTTTTGTGAATACTAGTTATTGTTTACCTAATTAATGTAACTCACTATTCTTAACAATATCGCAGGATAAAATTTATTATAATATATTATGTTTTAACTAATGAATGTAAATTAGTATCACACGTCATTCTTAATAGTATCACGTCTTATTCTTAACAGTATCACAGTCTGACCTACATTGTAATCCAATTTGCTTTTTTCATGTTAGAACATATTGCCTCAACCTCTATTGTAGTTAACCCTTTTTATGCTTTTGTTCTTACTCCACAATGCATATAACTTGTTGATGTGAATGCTGAAAATCACATTTCTTTGAGGTTGACCCCCAAAGGTTTTATATTTTTGCATTTCCTTTTGTCTTAGAATTGGTTCTAAGATGTTGTTTTTTGTTCTTTATTTTTCCTTTTTGCAGGTTAGCTAAGATTTTGTGGCCACGTTGAAGAAGTCTATAATACATCATCAACTAAACATCATCTTTTTTTTTAGTCATTTCTCTTATAAAAACAAATCTTTTATTCTTAGATATCTTTCCAAGTGGTTATAATTATGTACTGTATTATTTCTCCATTTTTTGTCATCATTATGTTATTATATGAAGTTGTACCTCTTCATAGAAAAATTATCATAGTATCTTAGTTACAATAGCATATTTTGTCAATTATGTTTGCCATTTGTATTATGTTTCAACACTTCAAAAAAAACTTATGAATATAGAAGTATCACAATTTATTAGAAACTATGTCATAACTTATTAGAAACAATATCACATTGATGCAGAAACAATATCACTCGTTATTAAAAACAATATCACATGATTTGATTAACAATTTCACACGATGGGATTAACAATATTACCCTCTACCATTACCAATATCACGATTTTGTATTCCGTTACCATTTATGTTCATATTGTATTTTTGTTAATCTTAGACTCATTTGCAAAACAACAGTTATAAGTTGATCAACAAAACGTTTTTCGTTAGCATCCTATTTCTCTTATATTATTGAGAAAGTAATTTAACTTTTCATGAACATTATCACACCACCTCAGTAACAATATCATAGTTATATCATAATTTACCATTTCACTATGTTTATTATTTAATACACCATTTTAATCGACGACATCAAACCTTTTAAGTATCACGCTTTATCATAAACAATATAACACATTGTCACATGTAGTCACGCATGTGTTTCTCAATATCACGAGCTATTAAAAAAAATATCACATTGTATACAAAACAATATCACTGTGACAGTTGGATTGAACTACTCTCCACCTTTGTAATACACAATATCACAAACATTTAAAAATGATATCACAATTAGTTGAAAGGAATACCAAACTTCGCCAAGAACAACCTCAGAGCCAAAAAGATTATTTGTAATGTTTATACACAATATCACTGTCATTAACATAGAGCATCACACTTTATTTACAACACTATTGGACTAAAGAAGATACAACACTTCTTCTAACAACAATGTACTTTCCAATACAGTTTTCCACCTCAACAACGTTGTTAATAAATTGTCAGATTCAATATTGTTTTGCTCCATAGTTTTCCATTCGAAACCGATGTTGACAATGCCATAAGCTATTATTTCTTATGCTCTTGGGTATCATCTTGTCACGAGTGAAACCTACAACATTAAATGAAACAACTGAAAATGTCAAACAATTAGATCTCATTATCTTCATATTCAATAACACATTATACAAACAAATTCAATGATGATTAGGTACCACTAATCTTCATATACAATGATACATTATACCAGAACAATATGACAACCATTGAAATACAATATCACATCTTCAAAGATTATTTATTCTTACGAACTTCATCATCATAGCCAACAAAGGTGTTGTTATTATTCATTATTTGGAATGTATGATCAATTTTTCAATTGCAATGTCAAGCAAATTCAATTTTATAATATCAAACCCTAATTTTTACAAATAAACAATACTAAACCCTAATTTTCATCATCAAATTAAGAAATTCATCTAATAAACAACTACAACTTAATTATTCTCAGTAATTAGTTCAATATGTCAAAATTTAATCCAAGAACATGGATGTAACACAAAGCACTCGACAATTAGTTCAATATTATCTATTTAATCCTATTAGATTCTTTTAATTCACCATATATACAATAATTCTAACAAAATCAACATTCATAATCAATTTAATAGTGCATAAGTTAAAAGAAAATCGCAAAAAATAAAAATCAAAGAAGAGAAACAAACGTACATACCTCAGCGATTTTGGGGATAAATCTAGTGAGATTATTCAATATAGTGAACGAATTAATATAGAAAGTTGATATGCATTTGAAATCAAGTTGAAAATTTTGGATATTAGAAAGATTGAGTGGGTTTGAATGTTGAGTGTGAGTTTGTGAGATTGAGTGGTTTAGGTTAAATTTTTGGAGAGATAAAGAAAGAGATTATTGTGTGAGGTAGGCTGAGTTTTGTTTGGCCCAATTTGGCGCCTACGTGGCTCAATCTCAGCGCTCCATTTTTTTTAGATCGGACGGCTGTTAGTAGGACTCACGGACTCAAATATATGAGTGGACTCACCGGATCTTGCCTATATATATATATATATATATATATATATATATAATGAAACTGAAAATAAAAAAAATAACGAAAGTAAATACGTTAAACTGGAAAAAAAAATCAAAGTATATAAATGAATAAAAACGAAAAATAATCAAGTTATATAGATAACTAAATAAAATAAAATAATCATAACTTCCTTACTTAAATTAAGGAAAATAATAATCATCCTTAGTCAAATGACTAATTTACCCTTAATCAAAATCATTAATTGAAAAATAATAAATTTACATGTCATAATATGGTTGGTTGTGTATGAAAAAGTCATACACATTGTGTATGTGTAGCCTTTTCGCTATTCTTCCATTATTAATTCAAGTTTCCATCTTTTATTACATGTTTGGTACAAAGGCTACACTTACACATTGTGTATGAGATTTTTCATACACAACCAATTAAAATTTTGCCACATGTAAAATTTGATTTAACCTCCTCTAATTAGTTTATGGGTAGATTAGTAATTTTAGATGTTGAGTTAAATGTTAATCTCCTCTAGTTAATTACATTTTAGGAAATAATTGAATTTTTCATTATGATTGTAAATTGTAAAAATGTAGTAATTATTTTATTTTTATTATTCGTCTTATACTTTCATTGTTTATGTGGTTTATTTTTTTAATTTTTTTTATTGGATTTAGTTTTGCATCTTATATGTCAATTTTTTTTTGTTGGGATTTCGTTTTTCATTTTATACATCGTTTGTTTATTTATTTATTTTTAATCTTATATTTTTCATTATGTAAATTTCATTACTGCGATTAAGCTTAATTATAAACCAATAAAGTAATTCGATTAACCCTAAAACTAAATAAATCCCATTAGAGAAAATCAGTTTTATATGTGTATAATCAAAATTTGATCAAAATCTTATTCAAATAAATTTGATTTTTTAAGTCATTATTAAACATTGTTAACTTAATTTAGTACAATAATATTTGATGATGATATTACTTTTGTTAATCCTATAAGACTCTTTATTTTTAATTAATTCAAATTTTTAATTTTTTTAAAGATGTGAGTATCTTTATTTTAGGAAATGTATTTTTAAAATCCTTGGCGTAAAGTTTTATACGTTCCTTTTCAAAAATATTTCGTTTTTTTTATAAAATTTTGGTTTAAAAAAGATTGTTAGCTTTAATTTAGGATCGTTTGTTTTTGAAATATTTGTACATAATAGATTTATACTTGATTTATGTCTTATGTTTTTTTTTTATGTTTGTAACTAACTCACACAAAAGTTATATAAAAAAATTCCAATTTCAAACAAAGATATGATAACGATTCTTTCCTAAAATTAAGCTAACAAATTTTTTTAGAAAAGGAAGTTTACCAGAATGAAAATATTTCCAGTATTAATAACACTGACAAAAATAAAAATGATTACAATAATGGTAATTTATACATTTAAATTAATCTACTATCTAATACAATAAAAAATCAACAATTAAAAAAATTAATGATTAAAAAAACTAATCTTATGTAATTAATAAATAATTAATGATTTAAAACATTAAAAAATCATTCATAAAATAATGAAACAATATTTAAAGATAAGAGAAAAGGAAAATATTAAAAAATTTGAAATATTAAAAACAACAATAAATTATGATTTTACAAAATCGAAATACATAAATTTCCGAAATTATAATTTTATTAATAGTTTGTATTTTAGATGATGAAATAACATAAACTAAATAAATTTGAAAAGAATATAAGTGAATTGCAAAAAATGTAACCGAAATGTACAAACAAAAAATAAACGTAATTGCTCTTTCATGGACGTAGTTTACTCTTTCATAGACTTTTTGTCATTAGTTTTCCATTACTTACCCTTTCCCCAAAAAATAAAATAAACAAACTCTCTCTAATTTTCTTCCTCACAAGATTAATCCAATATATTAAATTAATCAATTATGAACACTAATTCTTAAATTAATCAAGTAGTAATTCTAATATATTAAGTTTATATCAAGTTAGGGAAAATTAAAGTGAAGAATCGAATCGAACTTTAAACTTCACCGTAATGCATTCATGAACCCAGTTTCTACGAACTTCAAAATTCACCGTAACTTATTCACGTAATTTGTGTAATTTGCAATAGTGTGATGACCTAATTTTCAGCCAAATCCTTCTCGCATAGCAAACCACCAAAATTAAATTACAATTACGTCATTTTCCCTCTCATAGTCACAGCACTTTAGCCTCTTGTTAGCTACTCTCATTATCATTTCGCTCGTTCATATTTTTTCACAAATTGATAATGATTCACAAAGCTGATGATGCATATAAACAATTCATCCAGACTATGGGCTTCATTTCACTCATATAAATAGAAGCTGATGATTACGTATTTCTCGGCGTGGGTTCGGAAAGATTGGGTACAGTTTTGGGTTTTTCGGATTGTTGAGACATGGTGTGGATTCAGGTAGGGGATCGGAATTTTGAGAGAACACAGACGGACCGACGGCGAATCGGTGGCGGATATGGGAGAAAAAAGACGGTGGTTGGTTTTGCGGGTCTGGGTGGGTCTTGCCGACAAGGGGTCGGCCGTGCCTAGGAGGGCGGTGGTGTATGGTGGGTGTATGTGGTGGTTGTGGCCAATGGTGGGTGGTAGTTTGGGTGAGTAATTTGAGAGGACTTATTGTGAAATGAAAATGAATGAGTATAAATGACAAGGGTATAATGGTCATTCGTGTCCATGATTGAGTAAATCATGTCCATGAATGAGCATAACCCAAAATAAATTAATAAACTTCCATAATTGTAGGTAACTAGGGTAAGTTAACAAGTTAACTAAAATTACAAAACTATCCTCAAACTAACCACTAGGGGTTAAATACAAATTGCCACATGTCACTACCTAATTGGTTGTGTATGAAAATTCTCATACACAATGTGTAAGTGTATCATATTCCCTACACTACTCATCTTAATTTTCATTACTTGTCATTTAATTACTCTTCTTACTTGTTTAATTAGTTTACATGTTGAACATGTCTTTCCTTGTTTATTTGATATCAAAGTATTCATCTTTAATGTTTTTCCTTATTAATTTGAATGAGTAGTGTACTTATAAGGTAGATGAGGAAGTTAGTGTAGGTTTATAGGTTGATTATGGTAATTGGGTACAAAGATTTGGCATTTTGGTAGTCTACTTGTTTTGTGCACACAAGGTGTTTGGTAAAATGCTTGAATGAGTAATTTAAGTTATTTTCATGCTTAATCACTAGTTTAGGCGAGAGCTTAGACTTGTAGTGTGCTTATGTGTGTTTTGAATGTTTAAGGGGAGGTTAGGGCAAGAACCTGGTCGAACCCTAGGCTTGGGTCCGTCTCACACCGAGAGGTGAAGGCTTACCTAAATACCGTCTTGCACCGAGAGGTGAAGGCATACCTAGACTCACTATTAGACTAGTGTTAACCCCTACCATAATTGACCTATACTTACATTAATGAACCCATTCACCTTAGCTTTTTTTAATCCTTGATTAATCATATCTTGCTTCATTGCTAGTTTTAGTTTTTACATCTAGCTCATCTTTAGCATTTGAACCTCTCATCTTCGTCCGAACTAGACTAGATGAAAACAAAAACTGATAGCTAATCCTAACCGTCATTTGGGTTCGACCTCCTTACCCTACTACATTAATTAGTTTGGTATTGCGCTTTATAAATTTTGTTTGGTCAAAGGGTGCGCGACCACCGCTCATCAACTCGACCCCAACATCCAACTTCGCGGAGTATCAAATGTACATCAGCTACGATTATATGAGAGGTATTTCCGATGATGAGGTCAACAACCTTGACCTTTTGCATTGGTGGCGACATCAAAGTAAGTCTCTTCCATGATGTTCGCGATGGCCAAGCTTTCTTGAGCATTCAAGTTTCTTTTGTGGCATCCAGAAGTGCTTTCAGTGAGGCAAAACGTTATTAGATGAAAAACGAACCAGCCTAAGATCCGATACCCTCCCAATGTTGGTGTGCTACAAGGAGTGGATGTATATCGAGGCTCAAAAGCAAAACGCTGTCGACCATGATTATTTACATACTAATTATTTATACAAACTTTTTTATAACTATAATTCAGCCAAAAAATATAATTAAAGTTAATTAAAAATCCAAATTTAAAAAATAAACAATTATAATCTAATTTTACTTATTAAATAAATTAATAAAATATACATTTAATTACTTATTATATATATTAACTAAACTTAATTCTTTATTGGAAAATTTTCAAATTACTACATATTATAGCAAGGGTTTTATAAAATACTACAGATATTATATATGGTTATTCAAAATACCCAATGAGCTAAATTAGGTCTTAATTGAGGTAAAATCATCAAAAACTCATAAATTTATGTGAGATAACCATTTTGCCCCTCTTTAAGCAATAATTTCACATCGTTTTCAACACTTTTCTTACCACCACCAGAAATCAGCCTCCACATCACAACAACCACCACCGATAACATCATGTTAGCCCAATTCTACCATCTTTAGTATTAATGTTCACCACACCTAACACCTCCTCCCTCCTAGCCATACCTTATCATTACACTACTCTAGCAACGTGCACAATCGAGTATCGTCTCCTCCATCCTCATTATTCTACTTCACTTGTATATATCCACCACCATAGCGCCACCCAAGTCCTACCGTTACCCTACAACTACCCCTTTTAAACTATCACCACTGTACCCAAGGCCCTATCTAGTGCAAATCCTAAATCTAAGAAGTAAGATTCCTGTAGGTGTGACGATAATATCCTAAGATAGTCTCGTAGTGATGTGGACGACAAGTGGGAATGACACATCTAGTAGGTTTATGGTGGTTTGTGAAAGTGGCGTCAGTTGATGTCGGTGGTGGGTGGAGGAAGAGAATGCAAAAGAAGGGATTGATTAAAGAGGGGTAGTATTCGTAAGGGTATAATAGGTACTTTATTTAGGATTAAATCAAAAGAAGGAAAAATTCCATAAAAGTCCCCTTTTAATGACAACTGAGTGCTAAATCTATTTATTATTTGGTTACAATTTAGGAAGAGTTGTAGCTTTACAAGTAGTAATGTGAATAAACAAACATAATACTCCTTATATAGTATTTTAGACACGATCGCACGACCCAACCCACGGGCCAGCCGGCCAGGCACAACCCGGGTCCAAGTTTGACCGTGGAAAAGGCGGGCCACGGTGAGGTTGGGGTTGGGCGAGTTGGCACGACAGGACCTGAAGTCCCTATTGACTGTGCCTGGGCCGAGACAAATTGCAAGGCAGGCACGACGGGGGCGACCCGACACGGCCCATTGCCAGCTCTAGTTAACAGAGTCTTTAGAGTTATAACCGAGAAGCACATGCTCAAGTATCAGGACTCAAGCAGGGTTAAGTCAAAATTGCAAAATTATCCAACCCTCTTAAAAACCTTACTAATCACAGATCAATCCCCAATTCCCCATCCTCAAAGATCAGATTTTGATCATACAAATATAAAGGAATGGTGACGAAATTGGATGAATCAGAGTTGAATAGATTAGAGTCACAAGTAGAGAATGGTGGTGGAGGTGCTTGGGATTACCTTTCTTTGATCCGTAAACTCAAACTTAGGCGTTCTGATAAGGTTTTAAAGCATGGTTTGCTTATTTTAAATGATCCCAGTAAACGATCTGCTCTTGCTCATGAAGGTATTTTCATTATTAGTATATCTTATTACTCTGATTTGGGTTTTCACTAACTTATTCATGTTATTTTTGCTTGATAGTCTATATTTAGTTTAGCTCTAATGGTGTTAAAATTCATAATTTGTGGGTGTTCATGTTTTTCTTAGATCTGTTGAAATATGAGATTTAATGTTTATAATGGTGGATTATTTTTGTAGTATATTTCAATTGTGTGCGGATTCTATTAGTAGGGTTTGTCATTTGATGGAGTATTTAATTTTGTGATTGGTATTTTAGGTGATGCATTCAGCCAATTCAAATTAACCCGAGTTAAATCGAACAAACATTATATCTTGAAATTGGATTATCAGAGTTTTTGAGTTAGTAGTCAAAGAGGGAAATTGAGTTAGTACCCATGGTGTAAAAAAGATCATTTCTTTTTGTTAAAAAACTCAGGATTGGGATTAATGGGGAATTGGGGTTGATAAATGCAGTGGCGAATTTATATCCATTGATTGAGTAATTCATGTTTTTGGCCGGTAGCCTAAATTTATTCAGCTGCGAACGTCCTGCTGGGGAATTCGAATGCATTGACTTTGGCTTGTCTTCATATTTCTTAGCGACCGGTAAATTTTACTGAGCTAGAATACAGGTGCAGTCCAATGGTAGCAGAGGCTTTACTGTGGACCTTTTAAGCTATGGTGTTATGACTGCCTTGCGATTATCTGAAATTGTTCCATTTTCCTATTTTGGCCAATTTAATAAAATTGTTCCGTTTCTAAACTTGGCTAATTTTTTTTTTACTGAAGAGCCTCTATTGTCGTTTCACTTTCAAAGAATATAGGAGGGGAGTAGTTGCTCACTCAATGAAGCTTGAGTTTATGTATGTGACAACATACTCTTGGGGGAAGCTGGGATACTGCATGGCTGTCATAGAAATTTAAGGATCCATGACATTCTTTTCGTTTCCGTTGCTTCGTTTAGGGATGAACATGTTCTTGATCAATGTTGATGATGAGACTAGGTCAAAAGAATGTGGATTGAAACCCTTTTATATGAGATGATGCTAAAGTTTCTAAAACTCACTTTTGCAAATGGAAAAATAGTAAGACAATGTGATGATGTACCTAGACAAACAAAGTTGATAAGCTTGAGTTTGGTGGAAGAAGCCAGATACTCCTCTACATAAGAATGTGGATGGAGGTAGTTCTATAGGCTATTAGGCTGTAACAATAAATAGAGAAGCGTTATTTCCAAACTCTGGTTGTGGGAGGGGGCATTTCGGTGGTATTTAGCTATATCTGACGTAGGGATGTTTAAGATAAGTTTTCTACTTTCTGCACCTAGACATAGACAATTATATGTGCTTTTTGATTAACAAAAGCCTGACTGCTTTTTTCCAGAATGGACATTGTATGAGCAAGTTGCCATTGCAGCCATGGACTGTAATTCTCCTGACATTGCAAGGGTATGTGATGATGTTTGGTCAATCTTTATCTTGCAATTTTCTGAATGAAGGACATCATAATTACTTGAAAATTTAAAAGCTTGTATAATTCTTATATGACAGCATTAGATATTTCAGAAGTTGTTAGGTTATATCCAGGGGTGTATGATCTACTCTGTTGATTGCCTATTTTATTATCCAGCAAGTACTCAGAACTAATTCATTTTCCTTCAAATTCTTTGATCATATGGTTATAATTAATTACTTAATACAAATGGTTTCCTTGCATTGGTAAGATAGCTATATCACTTGTTGACGATTCACCGGGAAGATTTTTATTCTATCAGTAGGGTGTTATTCTCGTCCCTCTTTTTATTGTGTCCTACAAAAATGATTGTCTTGGTAAGATTAAGTTGCATTATAAAGAAAAATTGGTTGAATTGTTTGATTGAATTTTCAATATTTTTGTACTACAATTATATGCTATGTGAAATATGAGGTTTACGATTGGATGGTTGCAAAAGCAAACTTAAATTTTCTATGCATAACTTGAACAAGTTGGCGCTCAAATTATTTCTCCTACATCTTCACCAAATCGTCTCATTATCCTAGCCTGAAATCAGTTAGATATGTGAAAAAAAAAGTTAATTGAAGTCATGGATGTGTATTTTGGTAAAAAATTTGAACATTTCTTTGAATAACAAATAACAAAAAAAGGAGGAAATCTCTTTGGTACCTCGAAAAATGTTGGTTTGGGTCCGAGTGGTTATGGAGACAAGGATTTACTGGCTGGTGATGGTGGTTGTCACTTTCGTCCTCAACAATGTGGATCTCTGTTACCCTGCCTTGACACCTTGACTCTTGGTCTTGCAGGACTGTATTAAGGTGTTGAGCAAGAAATTCCCCGACAGCAAACGGGTTGGTGAGTTCTTTTTTACTTGATATATATAGACTCGGGAAGATGTATCTTGCAAAGAGCTTATTGATTTTTTTACTTGTATGGATTTTTCCCAATAATACTTCCATTTTAAAAATCCATTAAGGTGTACATGTTTGTGTTCTACAAATGTATCGTGAAGATAACTTATAAATATTTTTTGCTTTGTACTACATGGATTCTTATTTACTTGTGTTGGTGAACTACAGACTGTTTTAAGGTCTCAGATCAAGTTTGCGGCCCACATTTCATACTTTGGTCCTAAGGTAGTACAAGCAAAGAATTTGATGACTTTATGATGGTTTCCTGACAAGAACCTTAAAATCTCAGCCTTAAACCTTAAAACATCACTCGTATTACAGTAGGGCTGTCTTACCTGGTTTTTGCCTTGTTTGTGTGTATTGATTAAGGCGCGTGGACTGGAATCACATTTAGATTAACAAAGGTAGGAAGATTGTTCATTTGGCTATTTGGTGGTGTACTAGATTGAAAGAAAGCAGCATCATTATTTTGTGTCTGATACTGCTTTTATCCTGAAGACTTAAAATTCTGCTTTTGAAGTTGTTGTATAGCTAGTTTCAAGTGCTTCAATATCAACAGAATTCTTAAGTTTCTTAATTTTTGCTGGTAACATGACTCATCAGAATTTATGAGCTTAAGCATATAGTTCTTTTTATGCTGGTGTCATAGAAAAAGGCGCGTGGAGAGGGATTTTTGGCAATGTGTCCCAATGTTTTATAAGCTCCGTTATATTACAACTTATTACCTAATTTATACTTCTTTCCTTTTCTTAGTTTTCTTCTATCTCAGTTATATTCAGAGTGTGCTAATATGTTGTGGAGATTGGGATTATGTGTTATGGGAGTAATTGTGGGAAAGTAGAATTTTCTTCTTGTTCTAGAAGGGGACAGATGAATGTTTCAGTTTTATTCTCCCCGGTGACGGTGATCTAGGTAGCACCAAAACGGACACGGACACGACACGGACACGTGATACGGCATCTCGTGAAATTTAGGACACGGGACACGGCATTTAAATTTAATAAAATATATATTTTATAGTTATAAATAACATACAATTTTATTTTTGTATTAGTATTTGATATTAAATGTAAATAATTGAGCGTAAAACTTGACTTTAACTATAATTTATTCTCATTTCCCACCCATACTCATCTTCTAATCAATTATCCCACACAAACTCATCTTCTAATCAACCTCTTCTAGTCTTTCAATCTCACATTCCTTGTTTATAGGTGTCCGTGTGTCCGACACGGGACGGCTGGTTAGAAGAAGTGTCCGTGCTACCTAGACGGTGATAGCAGCATTGTTGAATTTGTATCACTTCTCTCCTAGGATTCAGAGATGGATTGGTCCTGGATATAATATGTTAGCTTGGAACTTCCCCCAAACAAAATCGCTTAGCTTTAGTGTTCCAAAATTTTCTTTGATCATACTCTCTGTTAATAGATAGCAGTTCATCCAAGTGTACTCAGAGAAGCTATCTTTACGTTCTTTCTTATTAGATAGATACTAGTAAAGTGAAAGAGTTGGTCAACATTCCTCATAAATTTTTAGCCATAAGTTGTTTATTTGCTCAAATGATGAGGTTGTCAACTTGGTGTTTAAGATGTCCTACCGATCTTGATTCCAGAAATATACTCACTTTGACCTCCTAAGCTTCCTACTTAACTTTTTGGGCTGACCTTTTTTTAACTTCCTACACAAAATCTTTCACTTTCTGTATGCTTTTTTTGTGAGCATTGTGATTTGTTGTTGAGTTGTATGTGAGGTTCATTCATTCTCAACACCAGTTTTTCATCAATTAAGTCTATCAAACTTCTCTGACTAGAAGGGCTGAAAAATTAATTCATAATTTGCTATATCGTTTTGGAGAGGAAATTCGTCAGTGCCAATTTGAAATAGATCCTATATTGAGCTACCATTTGGAGTGTCATAACAGTGTCAATGTGCCAGTTTCTTGAATCTGCACGTGGTGACTTACTATTTGTGTAAATGAAGTGGAAGATGTATCACTGGTTTTGTAGAGTTCCGTATCTAACTTGGCTTAATAAGTGTGGGACTTAAGTAACTGTTTGAAAGGTGTATCTGTTTTTAGGTTGCGACGTTGTGTTAGATACAAGCCATCTTTAAAAATATCATGTGGAACTCAAGTTGATAATACTGAACTCTAGAATTGTGCTTTCTATGTCTTGTACTCGTACTTTTACAGGTAAGCTAGAGGCAATGTTGCTTGAAGCAAATGGTTGCTGGGAAGAGGCAGAAAGCGCTTATTCGAGCCTTTTAGAGGATAATGCAGTTGATCAAGTAAGTATACTGTCTTGGTCGTGGGACTCGTGGACCTTGCCATTTTTTCTTTCATCCTTTTTTTATAATTAGTATTTTGGAATTTTTTAGTTGATTGCTTATTAGGCTCAGTGCTCTCCCTATGTACCCCATATCCTTATCTTCCCATTTTCATCTGTTTTCATCCTCGTGATACAAGAGCAAATGTAGGTGCCTTATAGTTCTTATGCTGGAGCAATTATAATGATTAAGTTATTTTGATAATTATTTTATTATTATGTGATATACTCCGTATATGTTACGAGTAGTATATACTCTATATAGAATTTGATCTTTTCAATCATGTTTGTGATTTAGAGGAATAAAATTTAAGTTTTTTAATGATAATATCACATTTAGTATATACTCCCTCCTAGTTTACTTGTTCTTCCCTTTTCTTTTGTGCACAAAGATTAAGGAAGTGAATTTGGACCACACAAAACACACTACCCCACATGCAATTGAATTTAGACCACACAAAAGCTTCCAAATAAGGAAAGAGGGAAGAACACCAAACTAAGCTCAAATAGGAAAGAGGGAACAACAATCAAACTAGGAGGGAGTAATAATTATTGCCTCTACTTTTTCCTTTTCATTTCATTTTACGCGGTCTCCAAGGCCTTGCTTTGGCTGAACTTTTCCCGTTTATATATTATTGTACCTTTTTTGTTAAAAATATTATTTCGTGAACTAGTTTTAAATAATGAATATTTGTTCAGGGAGTAACTTACATTTACCCTTGTTGGCATCAAGGCACCAAACTTTTTTTTTTTTGCACAAAGGTACCAATTATTTTATGCTAAATTGTCGACAAGTACCAAATGCTATTATGACCTTAAAAAAAGTCAGACTTTCGTCTTGACTAACGAAAAAACATGTTTAAGACCTTATTTTTTCTTAGTTGTTTTCTTAAATTTAAGACCTTCTTCATCTGCCCTAACCAATCCTAATCACCCCTTTCCTTCCCAACTTAACCACATACACCATGATTATTTTCATATCCCCTACCAACCCTAACTGCGTCCGTACCTTCCCACCTCAACCATCTACCATCTACCATCTATAACTCCTCGCCTTCCTCCTTCTCCATAGCCATCTCATATTCCAATTCTATCTACACTCTACACTATTTTTCCCCGCATACACCACCCTCTCATCATCGACATGCTCCAAAAGCCATCAAATTCCTACCATTGACTAATGGATCAAGAGAAATAAATATCAATCAAGCAAAATACCCAGAATATCTAGGGTTTTAAGGTGAGAGAAGTAATGGAGATCTGTGTTTGATTGGAGTTTCAAGAGGAACGATGCAAGATAAAGACAGAGAATGTGTAGGATGATTAGAGGTGAATGTAAGAAGATGAAGATAAGTAACAAAGAAGATGAAAATCAACAATGGAGATTGATAAGTATAGTATGAATTGATTGCAATGGTTCTTGAAAGAGGAAGAAATAGACTGGGTTTTCCGAGTTTTTGTGGTGGCGCTTGGAGAGGTAAATGGTGATGGTGGGTGGAATAGAGTGATAACGGATGGTGGTTAGGGAGGTTGTGGGAGGAAGGAGGTTTGTGGGAGAATGGGGGATGAGGAAAGAGTTACGTTAGTGACTAACAATTTTTATAAGATTTTAATGGCAATATAAGTTCTAAACTACTTTTCCTATAAGTTTTTCGACAAATCTGATCCTAGGTGCTACACAAAACAATTTACACAAGTACTCAGAGTCCAATTAATCTGAATCATTTAATACTTAACTAATTATTTCATTTGTCTCTCTTTTTTTTTTTTTTTAAAAAAAAGCAAAAACAAAAATTAATGTCTCTAGGGGTTGGTAATTTGGTCTTGAGCTATCTCACCTCCACTTTGGATACGAAAATATCATACATCTTGAGTTTGGGTTATGACAAAAAATTCTGATTATCTTAACCAAACACTTGGTATGTACAAAATGAATTATACCCATTTTGAGAACTTGGTTTGTCGTGTTGTTTATCCAACAACTATTCCTAGGAAAGTCAGCCGCCATCTGCTCACTCATACCTTGTGGAAGGGCTTGAAGGTCCATCATAACTAATGAATTACGTTGCCTGTGTAGGTGATCCATAGAAGAAGAGTAGCTATGGCAAAAGCTCAAGGAGATAATCTCAAAGCCATCGAGTGGCTTAACAAATATCTTGAAATGTAAGATGCTTAAAAAAGTATCTGAATCACATTGGTACAATAAAACATTAAAACCATATAAGTGAGTATATAACCAATGTCTGACTAGACTAACTGTCTTGCATATTTTTGATGTCTTCATTTTAGATTTATGGCTGATCATGATGCATGGAGAGAACTTGCAGAAGTTTATGTCTCCTTGCAGATGTAAGATACCTATATCTTTCACATATATTTTTTTCTCTTTTATTTGTATTGATGACACCATTCGTGTACTTGGAGACTTTGTGTAGTGTTTTTGTGCTGTACAGATTTCTCATGCTTTATTATCTTTTGTTGAATAATCAGGTACAAGCAAGCTGCCTTCTGTTATGAGGAGTTGATATTAGCTAAACCGACAGTTCCTTTGTATCACCTTGCCTATGCTGATGTATGTGCTTGCACAATTTCACTTCATTTGACTTGCTGGTTGTTGCAATTACCAGAGTTCTCATTTTGGTGTCTTGAGGTTTGAAATAATTCCATTTTGGTAAGAACTATTGAAAACAATGGTTTACCACTAAGGTCACCATAGTGAAAAATAGCTCAAACCCCAGGTTAGTGAAGTGGAAAGATGGAATTGTTGAACCTCAAGGTGTCAAACTGAAATGAGCTCATAAATGTTTTGGTTCAAGTTATGTAAATTAGCTAATACCGTCTGACATTAAAGTGAAACTTCACTTAGAATTATGTAAATTCACCTCTGACAACGTGTGTTATATGTGCACACTTGTGCATCCCGTTTGATCAAATGGCATCATCGTGGATTTGCTTATGGATTTGATTAAACTCCACAGAAACTGATGTCCCGTTCCTTAATTATTGTATACTTTTGTCGTTTGTTTTACAGGTGCTTTACACGCTCGGAGGATTGGAAAACCTCCAGACAGCCAAGAAATACTATGCTTCCACTATAGATTTAAGTGGGGGTAAAAATACCAGAGCGCTTTACGGCATATGCATGGTAAGTAATTTTCTATTGCATGTGCCCTGGTCTACTCATGCCTTCTCTTTATTTGGTGTATATATGCATCGGTTGAGATGGGCTTGGAAAGTTTTATAATGTCATGAATGATGGCGGGGAGGAATGGTTGTAATATGTCAATGTATGTTACTCAGATGCAGTTATTAGTGTCGTATATGGGTATGTATGTTTGCTAGTGTAGGGCTCATCGGCTCACCAAGTCACATATTTTAAGACCAAGAATCTCTATCTTGAAATGAGATTATTGGTGCAAGGACATGTCTTGACAACATAATTGTATGCTTGAAAACTCTTGAATTTCTGAAGTAAAATGAAGAGATCTTTGAGAAGTAAGACTTTTAGTATCATAAACTATCATACTTGCAACCTGCAAATATATAAATAATATCTTCCTCTACTCCCTCCAGCCCAATCACATTTGTTTACCTTTTTACTCTTCGTTTGAGCTTTTTCAGTTAAAGTCCTTCAAATGATTGGAATTTGGAACACAGAGTACTTTTTTTGTTTTGTTTCCTTTTTTGGCTTTACGAGAGAAATGTTAGATTGGTGAGGGTTGGATGCACCTTTCTACCCATATGCATTGTATCACGCTCTGTGGAATAATTCAGATGAGCGTTAGCTCCGTCAAAGTAGCATAGGTATTGACAGATGAGCGTTAGCTCTGTGAATTAATTCTCGTCATCAATTATTTGATGTTGGAAATGTAATGTCCACATTCTTTATCTTTCTCGTTTATCTTTAGGCCAAAGTCATTAAAACAATAAAAAGAAGTAAAGACAACATTAGTTGAGTATGCATAGACACATAGTGTCCGTTTCCATATCACCTATACCGAAAACTGGATCGAGAATTGCATAACCTAACTGCCCCTTGTAAGAATCGCAAACAGATAAATGTCATTTTGTTTTATCCCGTCTTGTTTCCCAAAGCCAAAATTGCAGTTATCTTTGGTTCCATTGGATGTGAAAAAACCTTAATTAGTCATTTATGTAAATCTTATCACGCAGTGTACTTCGGCCATCGGACAGCTGACGAAAGGCAGAAACAAGGATGATAAAGACAGTGTAGAATTGCATTCTCTTGCTGCAGCTGCTTTGGAGAAAGACTACAAATATAGGGCTGCTAACAAGCTACCCTTGCTCACTTCTACCTTGAAAAGCTTGAAGATATCATCATAGCTTTTCAACTATTTGAGTTCCTATTTTATTTACTGGTCAGTTTACCAATCAGTATAATCTTCAGGAGCTCAAGTTTTGACAAACTTTCAGTTTATGTTACAAGTATTCTTTTATGTTGCAGAATTTCATACTTAGTACTGAGATGGCTTCACTGCTCTATATTTTGGATACCGGCTAAACGGTAGTATTTGTATTGGATACTGTAATACCGTAAGGAAACAATCTAAAATTATCTGATTTTAATGACTTTATTACAGCATTTTAGTCGCTGATTGTATCCGTTAATGACCTTGAATAACGAGTTTTATATGACAATGGCCCTTTTTGGCAGACGGTAGAAGCAGTCAAGCAGATGATAACGGATAATATTAGCAAAATACGATTAGCAAATTTTAATGGTAGGTTTCACTATCAATAAAATTAGCAAAGGTGATTAGTAAAATTTGGTAACAGAGAGATAACGGGGCCAAACTCTCAAATTGGTAAAAAAAAGTAGAGGGTTTTGGACAAATTGGTAAAAAAAGAAGTAGAATGTTGGACATATTGGTAAAAAAGGTAGTGTATTGGACAAATTGGTAAAAAAAGTATGGATTGGTGAGAAATTAGTAAAAGTTGTTTAATTAAGTGATATTTAAGCCAAAATATATACATAATATTATTATAAAAAAAGTTCTTTTAATAATGAACAAATATATAAATAACGTAGTTTATTTTCGCAGTACGAATTTTACTTATTATAGTACATTTTGCATACAAAATTCCATTCAATACCCTTTTGCTAAAAAGAAACCCTAAATTAATTCCTCTGAGTTCCTATATGTTCAACCTCTCAAATCTATCAATTTCTACACTAATTGATGAAAACTTGGGTGTAGAAAACTGGGTAAATTGTCAACTAAGAAGTAGTGAACAAATTAGTGGCATCGTGATAGATAATTTGTGAACAAAATCAAAATAAGCTCAAGGAAAGAATACTATACTTCTTAATAGATAATCAGTAAATTTTCCACAAATTGACGTATGCACAGTGGTGGCGACGAGATGCAGTTGTTGTTGCGGTGGTGGTGGTGGTGGTCATAATGGGTGTTCTTGGAAGGGTAGTTGGTGGTCGGTTGATGGGGGTGGTCGAGGGTGGAGGCGGTCAGTCGTGGTTGGGATGATTGGGCTAGTCGTGATTGGGTGTGGTCGGGATGGTGGTGGTTGGTTGGCGGTCGGGGGTTGTTGTGGTTAATAAGCCATTTTATAATTTTCTTAATTGTTGTACGTAGTAAATTAGTGAGGGGGAGGAAGACAGTACGACAGATGAGAGAGAAGTAGAATGGAAAATAACAGGGGTAAATTAGTCAATAACGTACTATAAAGAGTAAAATTTATACTGCGAAAATAAACACCCATAAATAATATATGCAAATTATAATATTATAAAAAAAAGTTCTTTTATTAATGAACAAATATATAAATAATATATGCAAATTATATGTTGACCCTTAATATATTCTCGACTTGAATTTATTTTGACTTGAAATTAGATTTACAATTGTTTTGGGTAGGTCAAGTTCGGGTCGGATCATTTTCGAGGTTTACTAGAACTCGGATAAGGCCGAGTCGGATCAGATCATTTCGATTTTTAATCATTTTTCGGCTATTATTATAAATTCTAGTTGGGGCAATGGTTAGTTTATAACGATAAATATTTGTGTCGCGTCTATTAGTTTATATCAATTCTGGTTACAGGTTATTCTTTACTCCTCAGTTCGGGTGGCGTGTCAACTCGAGTCTTGACTTTCGAGTCGGGTCAATTATTTTGATATCAAACAAAGACTATAAAAATATAATATAAAAAATCATTAGTTATTTTCTCTACCCATAATTTATATATATCAACCAAAAACTTCAATAAAAAAATTTCAATAAATTGCATCTAGACGGATCATCTATATTTCAAATTGATCCATATAAAGCTAAGTCAACACTGCCAATAAATAGGTTTCATTCATAGTAGATCGAGTCAATTGGGTAAAATTGATCCAAATCGACCGAAATGAACCTGAAGAATTTAATCAAACTGACGCAATACCCGAATTTAAGATCCAATCATGACTCGTTACCCGAATTAATCCGAACTAGTATCACCAGACAAGAATGTTCAACTTTATAAGCTAACCATTGCCCCTAATAAACCTAATTGTAATAGACCCGAGAAATCACCCAAATTCAAAATGGTTCGACCCGACCCGAATCGATAAATATTATTTACCCTTTGTTCATAAATAATAAGATAATTAACATCATTTATTTAATTTTGCCTAAATATCACTCAATAAACATTTTTTTAACCAATTTGTCAAATACACTACTTATTTTTTACCAATTTGTTCAATATTCTACTTTTTTTTACCAATTTGTCCAACACCCTCAACTTTTTTTTACCAATTTGGGAGTTTGAAAATAAAATAAGCGCAACATGTCAACAAATACTCCAAGCGATGGAACGAGATCACATGGACAATGGAGCAGATAATTCTACGACATCAAACTTTTTGAATCTACTAACTAGTTTTGATCCCGTGATACTGTCACGGGATAGTTAATGACATGTGGCTAACACTACATGCATGTGTTTACTTTCAGTTCATGGATTATACACCAGAGGTAGTTTTTCCCGTTTACTTTAGAGTAATGATAATGCCACACCTTTTTTTTTTTTACTAATGTCACTCAAATATAAGCTAATTATATGGATAGTTTAATATTCACTCTCTCCCAAATTAAGTGGTATTAACAAAAACGGTTATAGCGTTATCATTGTCCTTACTTTATAGCTTATAGTTACATTGTGTTATACTTAACTCCTCAGGCACCAAAATTGTAAACTCAAACTCCCTCAATTCTATTTTTATTATTACGTTTATATTTCGGGAGGATTTAAGAAAAAAATAATAAATTATCAACTTTACTCTATAAACTCATACAAATTCGCATTTAAGACGGGTGTTATCCGTCTTAAGCTTAAAATAGGTTAAATACATACCAAATCACCCACTTGTTGCCTATAAAATACCAAAAAGTTTTATCTTTATTACCACCATGTGGTAGTATTTGACTCGTCTTAAACTTAAGACGGATAATGCTTGTCTTAAGCTAGATTTAGTTATAAACTAAATCGAGTTGAAACAATGTTATTATGGTGAAAATGGTAGTAGACTAGTAATTAATTATTTAGGAGTTATATTGGGTAATAAAAATTTTTTATTACCAAATTTAAAAATGAGACATTAATTTTGGGATACATTTTTTGTTTGAAAGAAAGAATGACAATTGGATGGAGGAAGTACGTCTAAAATGGGGGCAACTTACCTCTAGACTCTAAAGTCAAGGGAAATATTGCTATAACTACAAGTAACTCGCATATAAAGAGTTTAGGGAAATTCTCACTTGTATCTCTCTAGTATGAATTAATCTCACTTGTATCTCTACTTTTCATAAATGCTCACTTGCGTCCTCCAACTTTTTAGCTACACACCAACTATGACCATAATGCTAAGTATCATCAAGTAAGATGTTAAGTACTACGTAAACAATATGAAGAAGAGTACAATCTTTAAAATATTTGTTTTCTCTCCAACAAACATCATTTTCCACTCCAATTTCATTTTATATAACTCCACTTCATCTTCAACATTAAATCTTTTACCTTTCTTCCCACTTCATCCTCACCAGTCATCATTTACGTATTATTCTTCCCACTTCTTCTTTATCTACACTCGGTTGTATTTCAAAACATAATATTTAACGTCTTAATTATCGGTTGTTAGTATTATGGTCACGATTACTACGTAACTAGAAAGTTGGAACACACATGAAGGAAAATGTAGGCGCACAAGTGAGATTATAATTGGGTGGTATAAGTGAAAATAACTAGTAAGTGGAGGGTACAAATGGGCTTTCCTAAAATGTAGGGGTACAAGTAGCCAAGTAGGATTAACGCATAGCAGAGGGGTACAAGTGAGAATTTCCCAAAATTTTTAGGTCCACAATGCAAATGAGACTATGAGAGTTGTAAAGGATCGTTTGTATGCTTGAAAATAGTTATCATCAACATCTTTACTTCAAATATGCGCAAAGAAAATGCTCCCTGTGATTCAATAGGTAAGTAAATTAACGTTCTCGGAGTACACTTGAATACTTGATTATAGTGTACTCCGAGAACAGCTTGGCAAGTTGCTTCTAATAGAATATTAACTCTTCTAATTTCGTAGCAATTAATTTGTATATCTCTCTTCTTTTTGTAGAGTCATTTGGTCTATTCATTATAAGCCCGATTATAATCTAAAAAATCAGTCGATAATAAATTTGAATGATTATAAAAGGAAAGATAAGTTTTAAAATGGTTATGAGATAAACATCTATGAAGAAAAAATGTATCAACTGTGGAAATAATTAATCAGACATGGTATTTCATAGATTTAAACCTATGATATTATAATAATACTGCCTGTAAGCATATGTTAATCCTTACACTACAATGATTTGTAAAATTACTGATTGTTCATTAGAAATTAAGCTATTATGAAGTGTTTGGGCCCAATTTCTCCCAGAGAATGGGACAGGTTAGAGCAAGTAGATAATTAGAAGGAATCAAGAGAAGTGGAGTCAAGCCCACGGGTCAGCAAATGGACGAACGACTGAGTACCAATGGAATTAGAAACCCTATTTTGGCACGCAAGCAACTTAAAACCCCAACAAAGGGAAGCCTATAAAAGTAGACGAGGAGGGGCATGCAAGACATCGGACAATCTTAAATAAAACCCTATTAAGTTTTATATACCTCAAATTTAGCCGCCGTTATTGCATTGAACTTGATATATTATACCCCTTGATTCTAGTAGGCAATTGGAACGATTCTGACTCCCCATGCGGTTGTTTCCCACATTGATGAGTTTTCTGCATCACCAAATTTCTTGTGCCAACTTTTTCAATATTCGTCTATTTACGCTAAATATAACAAATTCATAAATCATCATCGACTAATAGTTATGCCACTTTAACCCGCGTATAATCTTTACGAGGTAATTTATTTTAACAAAACAGTATGGCGCCACCGTGGAGCATAGTGGTCATTTTGTATAGTCATAGTACCTCGAGTCTTACCAAAAATTATAATGTCCAGATCATGCCAGAGCACACCCAACACCCCGAGAATCGTAGCGTGATCCGCGGGAAACCACCCTCATATAGCATCGTCATGGCCTAGTGGTATGGCACCACCAGCACGACACATAAACCTCTCTGGTTACCATAAAAAACCAAGCCATCACAGACTCCCAAAGGACCCATCACGCTTGTTCAAGTCACGCCAAGTAAGAAGACGGGGCCCAGCCAAAAGGAGACCTGCATGGTGAGTAAGGAGAGACGTCCAGCAGGATCCGTTAGGCACCCTAGCCATCCATGTAACACTCCGCCTCGCCCGAAAACCTTAAGCTAGGCCTTACGAGTGGGACGGAGGGTTACGGCTTGGTTTCCCAAGGTTGTGCATAACAAATTGATAATCTTAAAAGACAACTTTAAATTTCATTAATTATAAAATGTCCAAATACAAGTTAAAGCCGGTTAAGTACAAATTAGATACAACTCATCTATAAACTACAGTACAAGTGTCGTTCGTGTCCAATCTTAACGTCATAGTCCAACTCATCATATCATCAATACCTTCTAATCAACTACTCATCATTCGCCCGAAATATCAAATGGATCACGATGGGGTTACAAAACAATTCCAAAATACTGTCAGTCAACATATACATAATGAATCATAATTGGAATCGTAATACAATCATCACACATACCTGGTACCATCAAGTAGCACGCCAAACTACCAACCGTGTGCCATCAATTAGCACATCGACGTGTCCAGGGCACGTCTTAGACATAATGGGCCATAACGTAGCAGGTCACCCCCAGACCCAGGTCGTCACCACGTGCATTGTCTCTTCCATGGCAGGACAATGAAGAGCGACCCACACAGTCTATAATTGAGCCGGTATTCCGCTACCGCTCTATATAAAAACACCTATAAACACTGTGATTGCATCCACCACGAGTACACCCCAAACTCCAATCAACATGCCACAACCATATCACAATACACCTCAATGAATCATATATACATCAACTGAGTAGGATTCACCTACCTTTTGGCATTTCAAGCATATCATTTTCACATAGCAATCCAATCACATGAATCATCATTAATGGAATCCGGACATCGAATCAATCACAATAAACAAGTATAATGAAGATAAGGTCCTTTCATAAAACACATCACCTACAACAACAATGGTAATAACAACAATTACAAATAATTCTATCAATAACTAATCTAATACTACTTTCAGCTCACATTTAACATTAATCACTTTCAATAAAGAAAGATCCAACTACTTACCAAATAAAATCCCCAAAACTGAGAAAATTAAAGACATAAGCAAGATGAGGTGCTTACCCAGGAACAATGGAGAAAACAAGGAGAATGATTTAACATGAAGATTCATCAATCAACTAATTAAGAATGAAGATGAAGAGTTAGAAGAAGTTATTAAGATTAAGGAGAGTTAGAGTTAGATTGGGTGAGGAGAGATAAAGTTAGAATGATTAGAATGAGGGTTAACATAACATGACCCCTTAATCCAAGAAATATACTCCCTCCTATTTTGAGTGTTCTTCCCCTTTCAATATAATACTCCTCACATATATTAGATATAGGGGAAGAACACTCAAAATCGGAGGGAGTATTAGATTTCTGGAAAAGTTGAATTCGCACCATACTCGGTCGAGTACAAGGACTACTCGACCGCGTGGACCTACTCGACCGAGTTCCGAGGCACTCGGTCGAGTGACACTAAAGAACAACCCAAAATACTCATCAGGTACCCCTACTCGGTCGAGTACACATATACTCGACTGAGTAACCCCCAACTCGGTCGCGTTATCCCCATACTCGACCGATTGACCACCAACTCGGTCTAGTGACTACTCTACTCGACCCCAAACCTATACATACACACATACTCATCGACTCGAACATGAACTCGGTCGATTTAAGGCCAACGACTGACACGAGTACTACAATATTTCCCCTTAAAAAGAACTTCCCCGAACCTCACCCAAAACCTATAACGGAAATGACCCGAGCAAGTCACATGTCTACAACCACACATATATTCCCATTTTCACATTCTTCATAAACACACACATTATTATTTTTCGATTCCGAAGACAATTTCGTCATGACACAATCCATTAACTGTCACGACCCAATCCATCGCCAATACATCATATTAAAACGGTTCATCACCAACTCATTATAGCAAAACAATATACACATACGGATGGCCAATATCCAACAAATACTGATTTGATTAATTAGTTACCGACAAGGTTATCAATAACAAATAAATACGTACTTCACATTCCAAAAGTAAGCACATTTTCACATTCCAAACGAAATTAAACAAGCATTACCCAAATTCCTCCCGTCCTTAAAAGGAACACCACTCTCAAAGTTCACAACCCGCAATTATCAATAATAATCAAACATACATATCAACAATATAACACAATTATTACATAATATTCCCTTGAATTTGGATGTATAAAACACCATCTTTTAAAAAATTTCGCAACTTTCTAAATTGCGGTACAGTTAAACGTGTATATCCATTCTAGGACTGTAAGTATAACGGAATACGGTTTTCAAGAATAAACGATAAAACAAAAATTACATACAAATATTCCAAGACATACTACATAGACATGTAATTAGTCGTGTACTATATGTACTCTGCGAAGTCCCTCACTCCGTCGAGTACTAGCGTAATCGTCCGAGTTTGGCCCACTCGGTCGAGTAACTTGTTACTCGACCGAGTAAAACATGGCAGGAATTTTCCTGCTCGACCCTAAACATAACCTTCCCATCATAACGTCATATATGTTATATACTTTCTTCCGACATCAATCATACCTGCAACATTTTGAAACACAAACCCCAACATTGATCTAACATCATAAACTAAACATATGATTTCAAATTCCAATTTAAAAATCCCAACATACCTAATCATCCAAACAAAAAAAACATACAATTACTGGTTGAAATACAATACTACCCAAGACAAGTTCCAAATTCAAGCAACTACAATCTGCCAATTGACTCGATCCTGGTCATAACAATACTATTCTTCCTCCACATTCTCTCCCGCAGCCTAGGACAATATAACTCCCTCAACATTATCGCCTCCACGTTGATGCATCAAATCCTCTCTGAACATGCTCCCGCTCGGTAGGGGTGAGCAAAACCGGGTACCCGGTACGGTTTTAATAACCGTATCGGGTACCCGGTTTTTGGAAGGCCAAAAATTAATACCCGGATCCGACCCGGTTTAACCGGGTACCCGGTTTTCGTATACCCGGTTAAACCGGGTACCCGAAAACCGTATACCCGGATCCGGTTTAATTGATAATGCTCAAACCTAGAATTCGAGTCCACAACATTAGTAACGACCAATAAATAAAATGCTTATATAATCCATTAGGATCATTATTACAAAACACAATACTTGCAAAGTCAGTAGGTAAAATAGCAAAATACAAATTTGCAATACTTCACACAGAAATTTGTCACTGATAAAGTAAGTTGCGTATATTACAAGTTTCACATAAAATGATTGGTGCTCAAAATTTCACCCATATAGTCAAAACAGAAAACAAAATTGTACATACAACTTTTTTTAGTTATTTTTAATTAAACCGGGTCAAAACCGTATACCCGGTTTTGATTTTCCCCGACCCGGACCCGGTACGGTTTTTCTAAAAACCGTATCGTATACCCGGAAATTCGTATCGTGTACCCGGAAATCCGTGTAATTAAAACCGTATACCGTATCGTATCCGTATATTAAAACCGTATCGTATATTTTTGCTCAGCCCTACCGCTCGGCTTAACCATGACCACAAGCACCCACAAGACATCCATGACCATGAGGAACACAAGTGTCTCAAATGGAAGACTCAACCCCATAGTTGCCGAAAACTCCGGAATCATCTCCCAGACCTCCACCAACTCGGTTGACTGAGGTTGGTTCTAATCCTTAAACGCATCATCGACCCATGCATACACATGAACAAGTCATGGTTAACTCTAGAAATGAGTTTGGCCTGGTATGGAGAAGCGTCGTACATAGAAGGGTAAGGAGAGTATCCACTCCCAAACTGAGGTGCTCCAAACTGAATTGGCTCCTAAGACGACATATGCGGCGGTGAATGAGAACGAATCTCATGCGACCAAAGCTGAGGTGGATCCTGGGACCACAACTGAGCTGTCTCCTGATAAGGCTCCTCGGTGGTTGAAGAAAACAAGAACTGAGGCTCGGTAGTCAGCAGGGCTCGGGTCTTCGCATCGGATCCGGATTTCCAAAAATATGTGACCTCAGGCGGGATCACATAGGTCTGCGAAGGAGGTTTACTACTACCATACGAAGCCTAGCTCGGGATATATTTCACCCGCGAGAGTATAGCCAAACTCCGTAAAACAGCTACTCTTTGGAAATGGGTCATCTTCCTCTCCATTGGAAGCAAAGTCAACCCAAGTATCATCCTTCACCCTCCGAGCGAAGACACAATTTCTCACCTCCCTCACCTATTTAAGTGTGCGAAGCACATACGCCTCCCCGAATAAAGGAATATCCGTGGTCATCGGCTTATCTTCTGTGTCGGGTACAAAACCGCTACCACCTTTCAAGGCAGGTCACGATGGCTCCACAGTCCAAAGAGCACTTCACTGGAGTAGTCATAATCAGAACGAAAATACATACCATTGCACTCGGGCTCATGAAGACTCACTTCTCCCGGCTTGGTTTGAGGTAGGATGAAAGGAGAAACAACTCGTTAGTATTGAGCCACTATGATCCGAGCGACAAAACAACAAGCTCTCAAGCATCCTCAAGGTTAGGCGAATAGCGGGATCTTGAACATCGCTCAATTTGTGGTTCTTGATTCCGGTTGATGAATCATATTTATATACATGCTTTTGACTCCCCTAAGTCACTTTAGTGACGGTTTTTAGTGCCTAAATGAACAATTAAATGTCATATTTGATGATCATTATTTATATACATATTTTACGCTTCCCTTAGACACATATAACTCGATTTACCGTCTTTCTTTACTTATTTCTATGCTATTTTAGCTAGAATATCGATTCTAGCGCTTTTGTTATGTTTTAATGCAGATTTGATGCATTTGGAGCTTTTTGAGTAGATATGAAGCATGGCGGAGTCGGATCGTGGAAGTTTAGGCACGGCAATCGAGAACGAAGGAGAAGAAATGAAGAAAATCGAAGAAACAAGCCATTTTGAAGGGGTGCTCGACCGAGCAGAAGCCCTTGCTCGGCCGAGTCGTGGTCACTGTTGCTCGATCGAGCAGAAGTCCCTTGCTCGATCGAGCAACCTAGTATTTTGACGGCTTTTTCATATTTTCCTAAACTAGTTAACCTAATTTATTAGATTTGTATTATAAAAGGAAAGTTCGTCTTTCAGAATTAGTATGCTTTTTCATGCTTGTTTATGCTTTTTGTGCTTTTTATGCTTTAATATTAGAAAACCTAATTTAGCTTGCTTTTCCTCTGGATTTTATTTGTCAAGACGATTGTCTTTAGTTCAACTTGTAATCAGTATTCTTCAATCTTTCTTTGTTATTCAGTTAATTACCTTCTTGTTCTTTAATTATTCTTTGTTCATCCTTTTATTGTTGTTAATCATGTTTACTTTATTCATCATCGTTGTTGTTAATATTGTCATGAGTAGCTAAATTCCTTTCTGGGGTTGAAAGGGGATCTAGGATTGTTAGAAGGGGTAGATTAATTAATTGAATTGCAATTGCATGGTTATCGTTTGATTATCGTTTTAATTCTAGTTGTTTGATTACTGGTCATGATTAATTAACTAGTCTCGGAAATTAGGATTAGCACCGACCGGGTTAAGACTAAGATAGGCTACGATAATTGAATAGAACTCGTTTAATGATAGCAATCGCATGTTAAATTGTAGATCTAAAGGGCATAATTGAATCGACCGATCTTGTGACCTTAGATAACTTTATTGCATGATAGTTGACTACATCCTTACCCCTGAACAATAATCCTAGTGAACTTGAGACCCTAGACTTTTAATCTTATTGATTTCAATCTTTTATTCTTATTGTTGTTATTTATTGTTATTGTTTGTTATTAGTTTAGAACACAATCTCAAAACCCCGAAATTGTTACTATAGAGACAAACATAGTTTAACAGATTAGAATACTACCGCCTCCCTGTGGATTTGATACCTTGCTTACCGCTGATTATTAGTTAGTTGTGATTTAGGTTTACTTTGATTAAGGAGACGCGACTTTACCCTTATCAAATTTGGCGCCGTTGCCGGGGAGGCAACAATTTTCTGTTTGTTTCTACTTAGTTTGTCGTTTTCGTCTCAGGGAACCTAAGTTCCTTGAGACAGTTCTCATCTTTTCTTTAGTTTATGTTTATGCCCATGTGTTCTAGGTCCGTTCTCGTACCCTACGATTCCGATCAGAGAAGACTCTCCGAGCTAGACGAAACTTTTGGAAGGAAATTCAAGAAGCGGAAGACTTGAGTACGCTTGAAACAGTTTACACCGAATTCGTCGCAGAAAAACCATCCTTAGAAGAGGATACACATATTTCTGCACCCACTACAACCATGCCTACTCTAGCCAGCCATTCGGAGCCTACCGTTGCATCTATTCCCAAGGGATTCAAACTCCCTACTACGAGTAATAGTACTTTTGAGATTCGTCCATCTTATATCTCTTTGGTGGAGCGAAACATGTTTGGAGGAAGCCCTACTGATGATCATGCTAAGCATATGGAGAAATTCACTAACTATTGCTGCTCTATTCCTTTAACGGGTGGGGTAACGCAAGATCAAATCAAGTTGGTGTTATTTCCCTTTTCACTACGAGAAGGGGCAGAAGATTTGTTGAGTGAGTTAGATATGGATGCACTTGGCATCACCGATTGGAATTCTTTGGCTCTTGCATTCTATAAAAGATATTTTCCGTCACAGAAAACCAATGTCATTCGAAGCCAAATCACAAGTTTCAAACAAAGTCCCACTGAGAATTTTAATGAGGCCCGGGTTCGCTTAAAAAAGCTTGTCAAGTCTGTTCCACATCATGGTTTTGATACTTGGTTCTTATGCAAGCAGTTTTACAATGGGTTATATGATGATCAAAGAACATTGCTCGATTCTGCTGCAAATGGTAGATTCCAAAATAACACTACTGATGCTAATGCTTGTAAGTTGATTGATGAGATGGCTACTCACACTGCTGAGTATGGAAATCCCAGGGGTAATGCGAGGCGGGGAAGTTCGGACAATGCCATTGTAGCTCAGTTGGAGGCATTAACTGCTAAAATTGCCGAATTACAAACTTCAAAATCCTTGGAAAAAAAACAAACGGTTCATGCCATGGTTCAACAAGATCCAACCTGTGAAAGATGTGGTACTATGGGGCATAATGCGGTAGAGTGTATGAGTACGGTTGATCAAGTACTTGCTTTTCAATCCTTTAAGCAAGGTACACCGTACTCTAACTTTTATAATGAAAGGACGAGAGAGCATCCCAATTTCTCCTACCGAAGTCAGAATGTTCTTAATCCTACCCAACCGCCACCTCCGCAACAAGGTTCCTCTTATGTGATTCCTCAAAATCGCAATTTCCAAGGGAACTATAACCGTTCAAATCAAGGAGTCCAAAACTTTTAACAAAATCCACCTCCACCACCCCCAAGTAATGATATGGCGGAATTGAAAGCCATGTTGCAGCAAAGTCTCATGATACAGCAAAAGCAAGATGCCCAGATCTCACAATTGCTTGCGCATAACAAGATAGTGGATACTCAAATTGCCTAATTGGCAATTCAAAATCCACACAAACAACCGGGCAATCTTCCTCCTCAGGGACAGCCTCCACATGAACAAGTCAATGCTATTACCTTGAGGAGTGGGACCCATTACGAAGGCCCAGAAATCAATGGGAATGGGAACGACGAAAGTCTGGAAGTTTCTCTTCAAGGTTCGAAAAACAGCGAAAAAGGGGTTGAAAAAGAGGTTGCTCGATCGAGCATCACCCCTTTGCTCGATCGAGCAACCCATGAAAATTTCAAAAATTTTGCTCGAAAAGTTCCTCACAGTTCCTGTTCTGAAAAACTCGATCGAGCAATCCCCTTGCTCGATCGAGCAACCCCTAATCAAGCCTATAAGTCCTCTAATTCACCTTCAAAAGCAAAAGAAGCCGAGCCAATCGCAATTAAACTTTCTTTTCCTCACCGCCAACATAAATCCAAGCTTGATACACAGTTCGGAAGGTTTATGGAGGTGGTCAAGAATTTTCAAGTGAGTGTACCATTTACTGAGTTGATCACTCAAGTGCCAGCCTATGCAAAATTTCTGAAGGACATATTGACAAGGAAGCGATCCTTTAATGAAGTGGAGACGGTTGCCTTTACTGAGGAATGCAGTGCTGTATTACAATCCAGATCACCACCTAAGCTCAAGGATTCAGGGAGTTTTTCTATTCCTTGTAATATAGGTTGCTTAGCTATAGATAAAGCTCTTTGTGATCTAGGGGCTAGTGTTAGTGTTATGCCATTTTCTATATGTAAAAAGTTAAATATGGGTCAACTTACTGTTACAACCATGACCTTACAAATGGCCGACCGTTCTATTAAACACTCTTTAGGGATTTTAGAAGACGTACCGGTTAGAGTAGGGAAGTTTTTCATACCAGTTGACTTCGTTGTCTTAGATATGGATGAAGACACCCAAACTCCTATCATCTTGGGACGATCATTCCTCCATACTGCGGGGGCGGTTATAGATGTTAAGAATGGGAGACTTACACTAACAGTGGGGGATGACAATATTACTTTCAACTTAGAGCATGGAATGAAACACCCCGTGCTAGAAGAGACATGTCATAGGATCGATATTGTGGATTTGAATGTTGATGATTGTCTCTCTTTATGCTTGAATATGGATTCTCTGGAGATCGCCTTAATTTCCAGCACTGCTGAAGCTGGAAGCTCACGGAGTAAGCCAGTAGTTGAGATGAAAAAACTGCTGACAGGAGAGGAATGCAAGTTACAAAAGGTGTATAGCTTGGGTAACCCTCCTAAGGTTACCAAGGTAACGACACCTGAACTTGAACCCGACTGATGAGCAGTAGTGACAGCTGGTCACTACTCCCCCATTTTGCAGCTGGTTTAGGGGAGGCTATTATTCTATACAGCTGGTACTGTCTATCCTTGTACTTTCTTTTATTGTATTATCTTTTAGTTATTTCCCCTTTTCCCTTTGTTAGTTGTGTCCTTTAGGTTGCTGATGTTGGTTGTTGTGTGATTGCTGTGCTGTTAGCGTCACAATGAGGACACTGTGACATTTAGGTTTGGGGGAGAGTCTTTCTTTATGTTGTGTGTTTATTTCCGTTGTGTGAAAGAAAAAGAAAAAAAATTCATAAAAATTGAAAAATTTACAAAATCCAAAAACATGTTTTTTATTTTATTAGGTCGAGTCTTGGTGAATTGAATAACAATGATGATAATTTGCATTGTTTCTGCATTTGAATCCCAAATAAGTTGTCCATGTACATTGTTTTGACTTACTACTTTTTGAAAGCAAAGCTCATAGTACAAGTCTTGACCGTTTTTGACATACCTTATGCTAATTAGATTTGGCCAATTTTAGTTGGTAAACCACTTAAAATTCTGAGGTCTATAGATCTTCCTAGGGCATGAACATCAATAAACTGGTCTCATTGTCTTTAGGCTTGAGTGTGGTACTCCTTGTGGAATATGTAACATCAAATTGCATAAGTGTGACAGTCGTTTCTTGATACTATACGCGTTCGTTTGATAAGTACATGAGTAAAGGTGGTTCTTTTTGTTCAAATAAGCCTCACATAGCCAAAAAAGGCTTGATTTTATACCCTTATCATTGAGTTCTTTATGTTTAGCCAATTTGAGCCTTTTGTAGCCTGTTTTATAACCTATCTAATAGCTACATTCCTAGAATTTGCCTACCTTATCGGGACAGCCGCAGTTGCATGTTTTTCTTATCTACTTGTCTGCTATGGTTGGGTCGGGATTTCTCAAAAAGAATATCAAATGGGTGTAGCAAGTATGTTGGCAATTGTGTCATTTATTCCCTTTGTTGAGAAAAGTTGTAAAGCAAAAGAAGAAGGAAAAAAGATGAAAAAAGGAAAGAAAAGAAAGAAAAAGAGGAAAAAGAAAAAAAATATGTTGCTTCATTGAATTGTTCAAGGGATAATGAAAGGGAATATACTAGAGTCTAATGCATTATTTAGAGAGCAATTTTGATATCTCTCTTATGTTGTCAAGTTTAAGATGATTTCTCTAGTCGGTGTTGGTTTGTGCTAGTCTTGTAGATTTGTTTTTGTAAGTGTCGCTGCGACTACCGGTCTTAGCCCCACATTCCCATACGTGCCTTGGCACAATCCATTTCTATACCTTTACCCATTAGCCTCCCTTTTTGACCTGATTCATGTGCTTTTTAGCGAATGCGTATTAGTTGGGAAAATTACTATCACATTAGAATGCATGCATGTTTCATAAGTTGAGTGAGTGTTTCTATTTCTTTCTATCTTCACAAAACTCACCCTTACATAAACTTATGAGTGCATGAGTGAATCCGCGAGAATCCGACAAATCGAGCCTTGCAAGATTGAAAGGTATTTGGTTTTTGTCTATACTACGGTATCATGTAAAATCTTGGAATATGAGCTGCGTTTTCTACTTTCCCGTGCCTTTGAATTTGTTTTATTGGTACAACTTGGTCATTACTTTGTTATAGATATGGATAGCTTGGGATTTATATGTGCATTAACATTAGCTTTGAGTTTTTCATTCACCATTTGTATGTTTGTCCTTGTATAGTGTTGAGTGCTTTGCTTAGGGACAAGCAAAGGATTGGTTTGGGGGAGTTTGATGATCATTATTTATATACATATTTTACGCTTCCCTTAGACACATATAACTCGATTTACCGTCTTTCCTTGCTTATTTCTATGCTATTTTAGCTAGAATATCGATTCTGCTGCTTTTGTTATGTTTTAATGCATATTTGATGCATTAGGAGCTTTTTGAGTAGATATGAAGCATGGCGGAGTCGGATCGTGGAAGGTTAGGCACGGGAATCGAGAACGAAGGAGAAGAAATGAAGAAAATCGACGAAACAAGCCATTTTGAAGGGGTGCTCGACCGAGCAAAAGCCCTTGCTCGGCCGAGTCGTGGTGACTGTTGCTCGATCGAGCAGAAGTCCCTTGCTCGATTGAGCAACCTAGTATTTTGACGGCTTTTTCATATTTTCCTAAACTAGTTAACCTAATTTATTAGATTTGTATTATAAAAGGAAAGCTCGTCTTTCACAATTAGTATGCCTTTTTATGCTTTTTCATGCTTTTTTATGCTTTTTGTGCTTTTTATGCTTTAATATTAGAAAACCTATTTTAGCTTGCTTTGCCTCTGGATTTTATTCGTCAAGACGATTGTCTTTAGTTCAACTTGTAATCGGTATTCTTCAATCTTTCTTTTTTATTCAGTTAATTACCTTCTTGTTCTTTAATTATTCTTTGTTCATCCTTTCATTGTTGTTAATCATGTTTACTTTATTCATCATCGTTGTTGTTAATATTGTCATGAGTAGCTAAATTCCTTTCTGGGGTTGAAAGGGGATCTAGGATTGTTAGAAGGGGTAGATTAATTAATTGAATTGCAATTGCATGGTTATCGTTTGATTATCGTTTTAATTCTAGTTGTTTGATTACTGGCCAGGATTAATTAACTAGTCTCGCGAATTAGGATTGACACCGACCGGGTTAATACTAAGATAGGCTACGATAATTGAATAGAACTCGTTTAATGATAGCGATCGCATGTTAAATTGTAGATCTAAAGGGCATAATTGAATCGACCGATCTTGTGACCTTAGATAACTTTATTGCATGATAGTTGACTACATCCTTACCCCTGAACAATAATCCTAGTGAACCTGAGACCCTAGACTTTTAATCTTATTGATTTCAATCCTTTATTCTTATTGTTGTTATTTATTGTTATTTGTTGTTATTAGTTTAGAACACAATCTCAAAACCCCGAAATTGTTACTATAGAGACAAACCTAGTTTAACAGATTAGAATACTACCGCCTCCATGTGGATTCGATACCTTGCTTACCGCTGACTATTAGTTAGTTGTGATTTAGGTTTACTTTGATTAAGGAGACGCGACTTTACCCTTATCAATATTTGTAAGAATGTCGATACTACCGCCTTTTGGTGTTTTAATGCAGATTAGATGCATTTGCGGAACAAAAAGATGATAATGAACACCGCGGAGTCGATAGGCACAAAGATCGAGTTGAAAGAAGAAGGAACGGAGCGAGAAGAGGAGCAACACAAAGACACTCGATCGAGTATCCAAAAAATGGATCGAGTCGTGCTAAGAAGAAGCAAAGGCGCAACAAGAACACTCGATCGAGTTTTCCTGTACTCGATCGAGTCGCGGCATAATACTCGATCGAGTGTCCCGATACTCGGTCGAGTATCCCCAGGAATTCGAGTTTTCCTAAAATTCATTAAATTTCGGATTATTGTGTAATATAAGTCGAAAACGCGTACGGTATCGAATCCACAGGGAGGCGGTAATAATCTATTTGCTAAAACTAAGTTCGTTTTAAGGTAACAAATTCTTGCAGGTTTGGTTTTGGTTTCTAAACTAATTGCAAATAATAACAGTAAAAGGTGAAATCAATAATCTTAAAATTCTAGGGTCTCAGGTTCACTAGGATTATTATTCAGGGATAGGGGAATATCCAATTAATCATGCAATAGAGTTATTTAAGGTTACATGATCGGCCGATTCAATCATGCCCTTTAGATCTACAATTTAACATGTGATCGCTATCATTAAACGAGTTCTATTCAATTATCGTAGCCTATCTTAGTCTTAAACCAGTCCGTGTTAATCCTAATTTGCGAGACTAGTTAGTTAATCCTAACCAGTAATTAAACAGCTAGATTTAAAATGATAATCAATCGATAACCATGTTATTGCAATTCAATCAATTAATCTACCCCTTATAACAATCCTAGATCCCCTGTAACACCCGGAAATGTACCCTATTTTTCTAGTAGAAATATTTTACGGATACTTTTCAGTAATTTTAAGTTTTAAATTATCTTTTTAAGTTCCGAGTCGAATTTGGAATTTCCGAGTTCGTATTTGGAATTTCTGCGAGATTTCATGACAATGTCGTCTTCAGTCTAGTTTGACTTTTCTTGACTTTGGTAATCGCCTTTGACTTTTTCTCTACACATCTCACACAACTCCCTTCCTTAACCTAAAATCTCATTAAACACAAAATCAAACCTAGTTTTCTTCTTCCTTAAGAAATCAATTTCCCTCTGTGATTTCAAGCTTGGAATTGACGTAACTTCTTCGTTACTCAATAGAATTTACGTAAGTTTATCTTAATCTTCCTCCCGTACCTTCCTCTATCCGCGTAGATGTTAAACTCATCGTCTTTCTCGCTTTTCAAACTTTCCGTCTTTCTCAAGATGAACTTTATTCATCTTTTTACGATCTAATTGTAGGTGGCGACCTCCAAGATCCCGACAAAGACTATTTCCTTATAGAAGAGGAGCTTGACGATCCTTAGAGACGCTCAAAGGTAACGGTGAAGGGTTACTCGGTATTACTTACGTGTTTTATATGTTTATATGCTAGAGAATCGTATTAGATTACGAGTAGGAAGATTAGCATCCATGCTATGATTAGTAAATGATGTTATATGATGAATATGGATGATATATAGTGATTGTTGATGATTATTTGAAGTATATATGAGAATTGAAATGATTTGGAAATGATTTGGTTGAGTTTTGGAAGCTCTCGGGTGAAGAAGTGCTCCCAGCCGGTCGACCGGCCGCCGGTCTGACCACCGGCCGGGAACACATCAGAAACTCATTTGGAAATTTTGGTTTTTGCATGATATGGTGCTCCAGGCCGGCCAACCGGCCACCGGTCAACCCACCGGCCTGGAACACATCAGTGTTGAAGTGTTGGTTTTGTTGGGATGTTCTGTGCCGGTCGACCGGCCGCCGGTCGACTGACCGGCCCAGACCCCTTTTCTCTGTTTTTGGGATTTTGCCTGTGTTCTGAGCCGGCCCACCGGCCGCCGGTCTGTTGCCCGGCCTGGAACACGGCTGTATGCATTTCCTTTATTTTCAAAAACTCGTGATTTATAATGGTTCGCATGATCGGTTTACCGTGAAATTTTACGTAAGGTCTTATAATATTCATGCTTCGGTTATATGATATTTCTTTCGCATGTATCTCATGTTTTGTGACGGTTTTCGATATGTTCCACTTTGAGTCGGTTTTTCATATATGTTCCGGTTTGAGCACGGTTTTGTCTTGTGCTTTGTATTCTCATTCCCTTGGCTACCTTTCCGTTCGTAAGGCTGGAATGTCGGAACGGAGAGGTATCCTACTGCTTAAATGCATGTGTTAGTGGGCATACGACGACGTTGTTGGGAGTTGAACTCTATGCGTTGATCGACCCGGCCGTCAAATGTTGTGTACTTGCGAGGTGGTGTGGAGATTGCTGTTAGCCGTAGCCGCGTGTAATGAGGGCTTGAGATGTAGTTTAAGCCCTTTCGTAATGAGAGATCTACCGAATTGGGGTACGCGGCATATATATTGTAAGCCCGAGTCTTGGATGGAAACGTTGTATCGCATGTCGAACTCGGAACACGTGATGATTCCGAGGAATCCTGGCCAGGTTTAGAATAGGGACCGGATATTTATTATCGGGTGCCTTACCAGGAGGAAATTAGTATACATGATGCGAAACGTAGCATCGGGTATGCGTTAGGGAAATGCTTATCCGTGGAGCTTTAAATCCATTCTTGCTGGGACACGATGCTAGTGCGTTTCATTTACCGTGAGATTGTCGTCTTGTGTCGTTCTTTGAATGCGTGATTTCATGATCTTGTTCATGGTCATTGCATGATTGGACACCGTCATTGTCTTGGTTCGTGTTTGGATGATAATATGTTGGATTCTTTGTGATCATCGCATGACTTGACTGGTTTGTCTGTCGAGTCTCCATCTTATCAATCTTATACCGCTAACGGTGAGATGCAAGCCCTAGTGAGCGTATTCGATTGCCTAAGAGTGTCTATTCCGAGTCTTTGAATAATATGATGGTTACGGCTTTGATTTCCACATGATCTTATCATTTTCTATAGAATTGCCTATCTAATCTTATCGCAACTCACATGTATATCTGTATGTATGCATGCTTTACTTTCGTATTACCTTATATGTACGTTTGATGTAATATGGCTGGGAGAACCCGGAGTTACTCCCCACTGACTGTGGCAGTCATGTTTTTCATGGATGAACAGGTTTCCTGCTTGGATGATTTTTGGATGTGACTTTTTGGGGTTCGGGTGTGAGCTAGCGGGCGTTGTCCCTGGAAGTTCACCTCTAGACGATAGTAGCTAGTTTTTATTAAACACTTGTTCTTTGCTAACATTTGCAGCGAACCCCGTCTTTTATATGTATATTCCGTTTTTAAGTTTGGTAAATTTGACACTCTCGTTTTTATTTACAATGATGTATAAAAGTATTTTAAATACCGTATTTCCGCCATATATTTTCACATGCTTGTATGTTTTATATTCCGCATTGCGGAGGGTGTCACAGTTGGTATCAGAGCTTATCGCTAGCCGACGCACACACGTGGAACCCTAACTTAAAACTACTTGACCTGAAATAGATAAATGAGAGAGTGGGTAGAAGTTAAGGGACTTTATTGGTAGTATGTATTTGTTTTTGAATTGATAGGCTCCCTTAATTTGTCTTTGTTTCTTATGAAGTGGTTAGAGACCGCGTTAGCTGATAAAGATTATGATGGAGGCTCTTGCTCAAGTGCTGAAGAATCAGCCAAGATGCCGATCTAGCGAATGCCAACCCAAGTTAACCTAGAAGGGAGGACAATAACAAGGTGGTTATGCATGGGTGGCGGGTCAGATTGCGAGGAGTGTTCAGACGTGCCTTATGTTGGTGAGAAACCGGATCCTACGGAGCGTATCCGATTGGTTAAGGGAGATGGAAAAGCAGTTTGATCTTTACCAAGTCCGGGAAGAGGATAAAGTGAGGATTGCAAGGCACTTTCTAGTGCGGGAAGCCGACAACTGGTGGGCTATCACAAGTGCCACCGCAACTCTTGAAGAGGACTTCAACTGGGCTTGCTTTAAGGCTCTTGTGGAGAGTAGGTTTTATCCCAAAGAGCTTAAACAACAAAGGCTCAAGGAATTCATAGATTTTAGGCAAGGCAACCTATCGGCTCAAGATTTTACTACGGAGTTTAATAAGCTCGCTCACTTTGCGCCGAGGCTTATTCGTGATGATGAAGATCGTGCATTCTACTACCGTAATAAGTTGAATGCCGTTCTCCAAAGTAAAGTGAGAAGAGGTACCGCATCCTTTGGAGATCTCTACGACGATGCCTTGTGGGCTGAAAATTCAATGAAGGCTATAAGGGATGAAGCTTTAATGAACAAGCCCTCTCCTTCTTATGCTCCTAGGCCGAATGCCTTTGGGAAGAGGCCATTTATTCCGTCTTCCTCTAATTCCTATGCTAACAAGAGGAGGTTTAATCCTTCTTCCAATGCCAATACAAGGAATCCTTCTTCTTTTATTCCTAGAGCTACGTCAAATGTGGTTCATAAGCCTTATGCTCCTCAAGCTCAACCGCAAGGTCATTTTTGCAACCGGTGTAGACTTCCTCTACATCCCGGTAGAACTTGTTCCAACCGACCTTATGTGTGCTTCATTTGTCAAAAGGGTGGTCATCGTTACGAAGATTGCCCCGATCGAAAGTTGCCCCCTCCTCCTAAGCCTAAGGGTTCAATCTTTGTCATGAGCCGTGCCGAAGCCGATGCTCATCCTGAGATTATTACGGGTATGTTCTCAATCTTAGAGCAACCGTGTCTTATTTTATTTGATACCGGTGCTTCAATGTCTTTTGTGTCTTCACCCTATGCTAATAAATTATCAATCAAGCCAACATCTAGTGAGGATACTTCCATATCCTTACCATCCGGAGATATTATCTCTTGTTCAACTCTTTATCCAAATGTACCTATATCTATTTCGGGTTCTATCTTTCCCGCGAATCTCCTTAAGTTTCCTTTAGGAGAGTTTGATATTATATTAGGTATCGATTGGTTAGCTATGTATCATGCTAGGTTCGAGTGTCGCGATCAAAAGATCTTTTTAAAGAGTCCTTTAGGTGTTAGAATAACCTATAAGGGATCTCATCCCCGTAAAGGTGTGTCTTTAATTTCCGCTTTGAAGTTGGTAAGTATGGTTGGAAAAGGTTACCAAGCATTCTTGTGTGTGGTGACTTCTTCAAATACCTCTTTGCCAAGTATTGAAGATGTGCCTATTGTTCGAGAGTTCATTGATGTATTTCCAGAAGATTTGCCCGGGATTCCTCCCGAGAGGGATGTCGAATTCTCTATTGATCTTGTCCCTGGTTCTGGTCCAATTGCCAAAGCTCCTTATCGTATGGCTCCTTCTGAATTGAAAGAGTTGAGAAAGCAGTTGGATGATATGATTGAAAAGGGTTATATTCGACCAAGTGCCTCGCCTTGGGGTGCTCCTGTCCTTTTTGTGAAGAAGACGGATGGTGTCTGAGTTGTGTATCGATTATCGTGAAGTGAATCGGATACAATTCAAGAATAGTATCCTTTACCTAGAATTGAAGCTATGTTGATCAGTTAAAGGGGTGTTATTCTAGAATTCGAATGTGATTGACTTGAGGGTATCGGGGTGTCATCAAATTCCGGATTAGAGGTGTTGAATTCCAAAGAGAGCTTTTAGTACGACGGGGATGGCCATTATGAGTTCAAGGTAATGCCACATTGGATTGACGAATGCTCATGCTATACTTTAGGATCAAATGAACAGCACATTTAGTGAGTATCTTGACAAGTGTGTTGTGGTATTCATTGATGATATTCTTATTTTCTCCAAATCCGAAGAAGAGCATGCTATTCATTTGAGGATTATTTTGGGTGTTCTACGTCGTCAGAAGTGGTATGCTAAGTTCTCTAAGTGTGAATTTTGGTTACCTAAAGTGTCCTTTCTTGGGCATGTTATTTCGAAAGAAGGTGTAATGGTGGATCCTTCAAAAATTGAGGTCGTTGTTGATTGGAAGAGTCCGACTGATATTAGAGAGATTCGAAGTTTCCTTGGTTTAGCTGGTTATTATAGAAGATTTGTCAAAGATTTCTCTAAGCTTGCTAGACCTATGACTAAATTGTTGAAGAAGGAAACCAAATTCCTATGGAATGAAGCTTGTGAAAATGCGTTTCAAGAATTAAAGACGAGGTTAACTACCGCTCCGGTGTTGACTTTGCCTGAAGATGGTGTAGACTTTGATGTCTATTGTGATGCTTCTAAAATGGGATTAGGTTGTGTTCTTATGCAAAATAGGAAAGTGGTGGCTTATGCTTCTAGGCAGTTGAGAGTTAATGAAGTGAACTATCCTACTCATGATCTAGAATTGGTGATGTTGTTCATGGTTGAAAGTGTGGAGACATTATTGTCGATTGGAGTTCATTGTCGTATCTTCACGACACAGGAGTTTGAGTACATATTTAATAAAAAAGAGTTGAAATGAGGCAAAGAGATGTTGGAATTGGTGAACGATTATGTTTTGATTATTGATATCAGTGACGGGGAAGGCTAATGTTGAGTTGTGCGATGCTCTTAGTAGGAAAGCTTCTCATGCTTTGAATGCTTTGCATGTTTTACCTGTCGATCTTTGTGCCGAGTTTCGAAGGTTGAGTTTGGAGTTTGTAGAGCGTGGTTTTGTTCATGTTGGTGCTATGATTGCCGAACCCGTGTTTCTCCGTGAAATCCGTGAAAGTCAAGTTGATGATCTTACCTACAAGTCTATCCAAGCCAAAATTCTTGAAGGTAAAGGTAAAGATTTCAGGTTTGATAATGAAGGTGTTCTTCGTTTCCATGGTCGTTTATTTGTGCCTAATGCTCTAAATTTGAGGAAGCGAGTTCTTGATGAAGCTCATCTTTCCCCGTATTCTATTCATCCCGGTGGTGATAAGATGTACAAGGATTTGAAGCTACAGTTTTGGTGGCCGAACTTGAAGGGTGATGTTGTGTCATATGTTGGAAGATGTTTGACTTGCCAACAAGTGAAGATTGAACACAAGAGACCCGGGGGATTGCTACAACCGTTGGATATTCCGCTATGGAAGTGGGAATCTATTTCAATGGATTTTGTTATGGCTTTGCCGAAGACCGTTGGAGGTAAAGATGCCGTTTGGGTTGTTGTTGATCGATTGACCAAGTGTGCTAGATTTATTCCGATCAAGGAAACTTGGAATTTGGATCGTTTAGCAAAGGCTTATGTGGATGAAATTGTTAGATACCATGGTGTTCCTTTGGAGATTATATCCGACCGAGATCCGAGATTCTGTTCGAGATTTTGGAAAGCTTGGCAAGAGGCCATGGGTAGTAAGTTGTTGATGAGTACTGCTTTTCATGCCGCTACGGATGGTCAGACTGAGAGGACTATTCAGACTTTAGAAGATTTGCTTAGGGCTTGTGCTCTTGACGTTCAGTCTAGTTGGGAAAAGAGCTTACCGTTGGTGGAGTTTTCTTACAACAATAGCTATCATGCATCTATCAAGATGGCTCCATATGAAGCTCTTTATGGAAGGAAATGTCGGAGTCCTATATGTTGGAATAAATTGAGTGACAATCGTGATTTAGGCCCCGATATTCTTGTTGAAACCATTGATAATGTGAAGGTCATTCGTGATAGAATGAAAGCCGCTCAAGACCGTCAAAAGTCTTATGCCGATATCCGAAGAAGGCCGTTAGAGTTTGAAGTTGGTGATAAAGTGTTCTTGAAGGTGTCTCCTATGAAGGGTGTAAAAAGGTTTGGTGTTAAGGGTAAATTGAGCCCTAAATACATTGGACCCTTTGATATTGTGGAAAGGATTGGTGCCGTTGCTTATAAGTTGGATTTGCCGCCGAATTTGGCTAAGGTTCATGATGTATTCCATGTTTCTCAATTGAGAAAGTATGTTAGTGATCCAAGCCATGTCTTTCAAAAGGAATTGCCGGAGCTTGTACCGAATTTATCCTTTGAAGAGAAGCCGATTCGTATCTAGATCGTCTTTAAGGATAGGAAAGTTGAGAAGTAAAGTGTTCCGTTGGTGAAAATCTGTGGAGAAGTGCTAATGTAGAAGAAGAGACTTGGGAACCGAAGCTTCTATGCGTAGTGTAAATAGCCGAGTCTTTTCGAGAAGTAAGGTACATTTTATTTCCTCAAGTTTCGAGAAAGAAACTTTTTAAAAAGGTGGGGTGATTGTTACACCCGGAAATGTACCCTATTTTTCTAGTAGAAATATTTTACGGATACTTTTCAGCAATTTTAAGTTTTAAATTATCTTTTTAAGTTCCGAGTCGAATTTTGAATTTCCGAGTTCGTATTTGGAATTTCTGCGAGATTTCATGAAAATGTCGTCTTCAGTCT